>ML306729.1:0-117701 GCA_005239505.1 Nicotiana paniculata
AGTGTTGTGGGCTGGTTAATAAAGGCTGCAATTGAAATAATAATAGGCTATTTGTTAAATACCGAAAATGAATTAATTAAAATAATTACTAATTATAAAAAACAAATTTCATGCATAGAAATGTTTTTAAAAAATGGTTATTTAGTATTTGAAATACAAAAGACTAATTTCTGGTAAAAAATAATACAAAATTATATGCATGGGCTATAATTGCAAAGTTATTGCAATTGTAACCAAAAGGTGCCAAATTGGCTATTTATAGAATAATTTAGACTTAATAGGACCATAATAGTAATATTAAATCAAGAAAAAATGTTCTGAAATCATTTGTGATATAATTTTGTAATTATTTATTGGAATAATAATACTAGGCAAATTAATAAGATATGTAGAAAATTGTGAAAACATACCAATTGATGCTAATGCATGATTTTGAAGACATATATGCATTATGAAATATTTTTTAGGAAAAAATTGGGTATCAACAGGTGGTGAATGAGTAAACAGAATTTGGTCCGAACCCTGAGTTTGGACCAAGCGGGTCCGGGGTCGGTTTTTAACGTTTTTTGAGAACACTTAAGAAAACCATAATTTTTAATTAAAGTTAGTTCCTTTAGCACTAATTAATTATATTGAACAAATTATGATTAGATACGAGTGTGTTGGAGGTGAATTCGAAAGGAAAAGTTGTAATTGAGGAGTGAGTGGCCTGCATAATTGAGGTAAGTGTTGTGTCTAACCTTAGCTTGAGGGAATAGGTATTGTTTGAATACTTCTTACCTGTTTTGTTGCTAAATACAATGTATATGTGAGGTGACAAGTACCTATACGTTGTGTTCAGGTCATAACATGCGAGTAAAAGTTTATTCTTGTTATTTTGGTAATTGTAAAGCCTATTACTTGTGATTATCATTGCTGCTGAAATGTTGGAAGTTTGGTGCCTGGTTCCACCGTGGTGGATAATATTGTGAATATTGAATTGAGATTGAAATGATAAATGAAAATGGAAACTATGGTGAAATATCGTTTTCCTACGAAATTCCTATTTGTATGTTGTTAATGATTATGTGATTGGTAAGGAGGAGTGTAAAGCACGAAGGGTGATGCCGTGCATGATCCAAATATATTCTATTGTGAGGAAGAGTGTAAAGCACGAAGGGTGATATCGTTCCTGAATGAAATACATTGTGAGAGTAAAAGCACGAAGGGTGATGCTGTGCCTGAATGAAATACATTGTGAGAGTAAAAGCGAAGGGTGATGTCGTGCCTGAATGAAATACATTTTGAGAGTAAAAGCACGAAGGGTGATGCCCTGTATGCTTATTTATGATATAGGGAGGATGAGAGTAAAAGCATGAAGGGTGGTGCCGTGCGAGTTCCTTTTCTATTCTTGTTGCTTTAGATTATTGTTGATTACTGTTTATTGTTGTCTTGTTGTTTTTCTCACTCCTTATTTATTTAGATACTATTTTATTTCATTCAAAACATAGAAATATTTGTTTCCGTCCATTTATTTGTAGTAATATTTAGTAGTTCGTGAATTATGACACCACTGGGTAGTTATATAGTATATATATAATTCCGTGGTTCGATTTATTTATTCAGTTATTATTCATGAAGTTATTTATTGAAAAATATTATATTCAGTATTCATTTTTGAATTGTTATTCATGTTTAAGCAAATTGTTAAAAAGAAAATGGTTAGTTAAGTTCTAACATTGGCTTTCCTAGCAAGTGTGGTGTTAGGCGCCATCACGATCCCGTGGGCTAGGAATTTGGGTTGTGACAAGTTGGTATCAGATCTCTAGGTTGCCTAGGTCTCACAATTCACGAACAAGCTTAATAGAGTCTGAGGGATCGGTACGGAGACGTCTGTACTTATATCTTAGAGGCTATGAAGTAAGGGACAAACTCATTTTATTTCTACTATATTGTGCGATTCTTGATATCTCAAAAAGAAAACTAATTGAACTCTTCTATTCTCTCGCAGATGGCGAGAACTCTTGCTTCCTCTTCTACTGACCAACAATCCGGTCCTCCAACAGCAACAACAGATTCTATTAGGGGCAGAGGCCGAGGTAGTTGAGATTGATGAGGGGGCTCCAGCTCAGACTGTTCCAGCTGGACAAACTCAGATCCTAGAGGGGTTCATTGCTACCCCGGTGCTTCAAAATGCTTTGGTCCGATTAGTGGGCCTTATGGAGAGTGTAGCCCAAACTGGCGCACTCCCTGTTGCAGCAACCGCATCTCAGGCTGGAGGAGGGGTCCAGACTCCTGCTACCTACATTCCTGATCAGACTACTTCTCAGATCCAGACCGCAGATCCAGACCCCAACAGTTAACCCGGTTGGGGTAGTTCAGACAGTTGCTGCGACCCCGATTGCTGATGGGGAAGCTATGACTTCCGATGCTTTGGGGAGACTGGACAAGTTCATCAAGCTTTTCCCTGTTCACTTCAGTGGTGCTAATTCAGAGGATCCTCAGGAATATCTGAAAAGCTATCGTGAGGTCCTTCATAATATGGGTATTTTGGAGACCAATGAGGCCGAATTCACCGCGTTTCAGATGACTGGTTCCGCCAAGAAATGGTGGAGGGATTATTTGTTGACTAGACAAGCTGGGTCACCTGCTCTGACTTGGGATCAGTTTTCTCACCTCTTTTTGGAGAAAAATTTTCCTATCACTACTAGAGAAGAGAAGCGTCTTCAGTTTGAACGTCTTCAGTAGGACGTCATGATAGTTACCCAGTATGAGAACCACTTTGTGGATTTGGCTCGGCATGCTATTATTTTGTTACCCATAGAAAGAGAGAGAGAGTGAGAGAGAGGGTTAGGAGATATATTGAGGGCGTTTCTCAACCCCCATCAGGTTGCAGATGGCCAATGTGGCCAGGAGAGTTAGGGGCTGAGATTTCCTTTCAGGACGCGGCCAATGTGGCTAGGAGAGTTGAGTCGGTTCTTGGGATGGGAGGTCAGGGGTCAGACAGGAGACCTCGCCATTCCGGTGGATTCAGTGGTGCCTCATCTAGAGGCGGGAGTACTCAGGGTAGAGACCATCCTTCCAGGCCATTTAATTCAGCATTTCAGATGTCGTAGGGCCCCCATGTGGTCGTGGCTCTCATTTGCCTTATTTTGATCAGTCAGCCCCTATTGATGCACCTCTTCTCTAGAGCATTCAGGGGAGGTATCCAGGTCGACATAGTCAGTTTGCCAGCCAGCAGTCTCGACAGCCGAGGTCTTGTTATACTTGTTGTGACCCAAGGAACATTGCTAGGTACTGGCCTCATGAGTCGGATAATTCTCAGTACCAGAATTCTCGTGCTATAGTTCCGGCACTAGTTGCAGCACCACCTGCCCAGCCAGCTAAGGGTAGGGGTCAGGTAGCCAGAGGTAAGGGTCAGGTAGCCAGAGGTAGAGGTCAGAATGCTAGAGGTGGAGGCCAACCCATTAGAGGTATAGGTCCTCCTGTCAGGGGTACTCCCGGTGATGTAGTTCAGGGTGGTGGGGCCCAACCCCGATTATATGCATCTCCAGCCAGACCCGAGGCGGAGTCCTCTGATGCAGTTATCACAGGTACCATTTCAGTTTGTAATAGAGTTGTTTCAGTTTTGTTTGATCCAAGGTCTACTTATTCTTATGTGTCATCATATTTTGCCTCGTAGTTGGTGGTGCCCCGTGACTCCTTGAGTGTCCCTGTTTATGTGTCTACGCCGATGGGGGATGCTATTATGGTAGATCGTGTATATCGTTCGTGCATAGTCGTTATTGAGGGTCTTGAAACTAGTGTAGACCTTTTTCTTCTTGACATGGTCGATTTTTATGTCATATTGGGCATGGATTGGTTATCACCTTATTATGCCATCTTGGACTATCATGCCAAGGCAGTTACTTTAGCTTTGCCAGGATTACCTCAGTTAGAATGGAAAGGGACTCCTGGTCATTCTCCCAGCAGAATAATTTCTTATGCCAAGGCTTGTCGCATGGTTGAGAAGGGATGTTTGGCTTATTTGTCTCATATTTGTGATTTTGAGGTTCCATCCGACATGGATATCGATTTTTGTATTGATGTGGCTCCGGGCACTTAGCCCATTTATATTCCTCTACACTGGATGGCCCCACCAGAATTGAAATAATTGAAAGAACAGTTGCAAGACCTACTTGATAAGGGTTTCGTCAGGCCTAGTGTCTCACCCTGGGGTGCACCGATTTTGTTCGTAAAGAAGAAGGATGGATTAATGAGAATGTGTATAGATTACTGGCAGTTGAATAAGGTTACTATAAAAAATAAGTATCCATTGCCGAGGATTGATGATTTATTTGATCAGTTTCAAGGTGCTAGTGTGTTTTCAAAAATTGATACGAGATCGGGCTACCATCAGTTGAAGATTAGGGCGTCTGATGTTCTTAAGACAACCTTTCAGACAAAGTATGGGCCTTATGAATTTTTGGTGATGTCTTTTGGCGACTAATGCCCCAGTAGCCTTTATGAATTTGATAATCGGGTTTTCAAGCCTTATCTAGATTCTTTTGTAATTGTGTACATTGATGATATTCTTATATACTCCCGCAATCGGGATGAGCATGAGCAGCACCTCTGGATAACACTCCATACTTTGAGGGATAATCAGTTGTATGCAAAATTTTCAAAGTGTGAATTCTGGTTAGATTCAGTAGCTTTCTTGGGTCATATCGTATCAGCAGAGGGTATTCAGGTAGATCCTAAGAAGATAAAGGCAGTCAAGAACTGGCCTAGAGCCACTTCATCCACGGAATCAGGAGCTTCTTGGGTTTGGCGCGGGTTCCTACCGTCATTTTGTGGAGGGAATTTCATCTATAGTAGCCCCAATGACTAAATTGACTCAGAAAGGTGCTCCATTCAAGTTGTCGGACGAGTGCGAGGCGAGCTTTTAGAAGCTCAAGACAGCCTTGACTCCAACAGCGGTGTTAGTGTTACCATTAGGTTCAGGATCCTTCACGGTATATTGTGATGCCTCCCGTGTTGGTCTTGGAGCAATTATGATGCAGGAGGGAAGGGTGATTGTATATGTGTCTCGGCAGTTGAAATATTCATGAAAAGAATTATCCTGTTCATGACTTGGAATTGGCTACCATTGTTCACGATTGAAAATATGGAGGTACTATCTTTATGGCGTGTCATGTGAGGTTTACACGGATCATCGTAGCCTCCATTACTTGTTCAAGCAAAAGGATCTTAATTTGATACAGAGGAGATGACTAGAGTTATTGAAAGATTATGACGTCACTATATTATATCATCCAAGAAAGGCCAATGTGGTGGCCGATGCATTGAGAAGGAAGGCAGTAAGTATGGGCAGCCTTGCATTTATTCTAGTTGGTGAGAGACCGTTAGCTTCAGATATTCAGGCGTTGGCTAATTAGTTCGTGAGGTTGGACATTTCGCCCAGCCATGTTCTAGCTTGTACAATTGCTCGGTCTTCCTTATTCGAGCGTATCAGAAATCAACAGTATGATGACCCGCACTTGATGGTCCTTAGGGACACCGTTCGGCACAGTAGTTCCAAGAAGGTTACAGTTGGAGATGACGGTGTTTTGAGGATGCATGGTCGTATATATGTGCCTAATGTTGATGGACTTCATGAGTTGATCCTTGAGGAGGCTCACAGTTCTAAGTATTCTATTCACTCGTATGCTGCCAAGATGTACTAGGACTTGTGACAACACTATTGGTGGAGAAGGATAAAAAAAGGATATTGTTGCTTATGTGGCTCGTTGTTTGAATTGGCAACAGGTGAAATATGAGCATCAAAGACCTGGTGGTTTATTTCACAAAATAGAGATTCTTGAGTAGAAGTGGGAGCGTATCCCTATGGACTTCGTTGTTGGACTCCCACGGACTCAGAGGAAGTTTGACGCCTTTTGGGTTACTGTGGATAGGGTGACTAAATCAACACATTTCATTGATGACTAAATCAGCACATCGAGGGTGACTAAATCAGCACACCAAATACGAGGCAAAATATGATGACACATCAGAATAAGTAAACCCTGGATCAAACAAAACTGAAGCAACTCTATTACAAACTGAAATAGTACCTATGATAACTGCATCGGAGGACTCCGCCTCGGGTCTGGATGGAAATGCATATAATTAGCGCTGGGCCCCACCACCCTGAACTACGTCACCGGGAGGAACCCTGACAGGTGGACCTGCTCCTCTAACGAGCTGGCCTCCACCTCTAGCATTTTGACCTCTACCTCTAGCTACCTGACCCCTACCCCTATCTGGCTGGGCAGATGGTGCTGCAACTGGTGCCAGAACTAACACGAGAATTCTGATACTGAGAATTATCCGACGCTAGAGGGAAATACCTAGCAATGTGCCTTGGGTCACCACAAGTATAACAAGACCTCAGTTGTCGAGACTGCTGGCCGACAAACTAACCATGTCGACCTGGATACCCCCCCTGAAAGCTCTAGAGAGGAGGTGCATCAATAGGGGCTGACTGGTCAAAATAAGGCAAATGAGAGCCATGACCACCTGGGCCCCCCTAGGACATCTGAAGTGCTGAATTAAATGGCCTGGAAGGATGGCCTCTGCCCTCAGTACTCCCGCTCTAGATGAGGCCCCACTGAATCCATCGGAATGGCGAGGTCTCTTGTTTGACCCCTGAACTCCCATCCCAAGAATCGACTCAACTCTCCTAGACACATTGGCCGCGTCCTAAAAGGAAATATCAGCCCCCATCTCTTTGGCCATCTGCAACCTGATGGGCTGAGCAACGCCCTCAATAAATCTCCTAACTCTCTCTCTCTCTCTCTATGGGTAACAAAAGAATAGCATGTCGAGCCAAATCGACAAAGCGGTTCTCATACTGGGTAACTGTCATGCCGCCCTACTGAAGACGCTTCTTTCTCTAGTAGTTATAGGCAAAAATTTCTCCAGAAAGAGGTGAGAAATTGATCCCAAGTCAAAGCAGGTGACCCATCTGGTCTAGTCAACAAATAATCCCTCCACCATTTCTTGGCGAAACCAGTCATTTGAAACGCGGCGAAGTCGACCCCATTGGTCTCCAAAATATCCATATTATGAATAACCTCATGACAGTTGTCCAGATATTCCTGAGGATCCTCTAAAGTAGCACCACTGAAGTGAATAGGGAAAAGCTTGATGAACCTATCTAGTCTCCACAAAGCATCGGAAGTCATAGCTGCCCCATCAATAATCGAGGCTGCAGCAATTGTCTGAACTACCACAACTGGGTTGGCTACTGGGGTCTAGATCTGAGGAGTAGTCTGATCAGGAATGTGGGTAGCAGGAGTCTGGACCCCTTTTCCAGCCTGAGATACGGTTGCTGCAACAGGGAGTGCGCCAGTCTGGGCTACACTCTCCATTAGACCCACTAATCGGACCAAAGCATCCTGAAGCACCGAGGTAGCAATGAACCCCTCTAGGATCTGAGCTGGTCCAGCTGGAACGGTCTGAGCTGGATCCTCCTCATCAATCTCAACCTGGGGCTCCACAACTGGGGATGTAGTATGAGCAACGGGCTGAGTCCTGCCCTTACCTCGGCCTCTGACGTGGACTCGGCCTTTTCCCCTAATAGAAGCTGCTTCTGCTGTTGGAGGACCGAATTGTTGGTCAGCGGAAGAGGAAGCACGTGTTCTCTTCATCTGCGAGAGAATAGAAGAGTTCAATCAGTATTGTTTTTTGAGATATCAAGAATGGCACGCCAGAGTAGAAATAAAATGAGTTTGTTCCTAACTTCATAGCCTCTGAGAGATAAGTACAGACGTCTCCGTACCGATCCCTCAAACTCTATTAAGCTTGTTCATGAATTGTGAGACCTAGGAAACCTAGAGCTCTGACACTACTTGTCACGATCCAAATTCCCAACCCACGGGATCGTGATGACGCATAACACCACACTTGCTAGGAAAGCCAAGTTAGAACTTAACTAACCATTTTCTTTTTACAATTTACTTAAACATGAATAAACAATTCAAAAATGAATACTGAATCTAATATTTCCCAATAAA
Organism: Nicotiana paniculata; assembly: GCA_005239505.1. Taxonomy (NCBI): domain Eukaryota; kingdom Viridiplantae; phylum Streptophyta; class Magnoliopsida; order Solanales; family Solanaceae; genus Nicotiana; species Nicotiana paniculata. Next base: position 8,019 of record ML306729.1, read on the forward strand.
TAACTTCAAGAATAATAACTGAATAAATAAACTGAACCACGAACTAAATATATACTATATAACTACCCAGGTTCTAGTGTCACAATTCACGAACTACTAAAGAGTACTACAAATAAATGGGCTGAAAGAAATATGTCTCTGTTATGAATGAAATAAAACAGTATCTAAATAAATAAGGAAGACTCTAGGAATCTGCGGACACTAGTAGATCTACCTCGTGTCTCCGTGTAAAAACTCAACTATGCTCAAAGAATCAGCTTTGACCGGTACCTGGATCTGCACAATAACTACAGTTATCAGTATAACCGACCCCATGTACTGAGTAAGTGCCGAGACTAACCTCCGCGAAGTAGTGACGAGGCTAGGACAGGACACCACATAAAACCTGGACATGTATAAACATACTAGCAGCAATAATAGCAATTAAAGAGTTAACATTATATCCAATAATGGGAAGGGATCATGCTATGAGGAATTTAACATAAGGAGTGAGAAAATCAACAAGGCAGCAATAAAAAGTAATCAACAATAATTTAAAGCAACAAGAATAGAAAAGGAACTCGCACGACACCACCCTTCATGCTTTTACTCTCATTCTCCCCATATCATAAATAAGCATACACGGCATCACCCTTCGTTCTTTTACTCTCACAATGTATTTCATTCAGACACGACATCACCCTTCGTGCTTTACACTCTTCCTCACAATAGAATATATTTGGATCATGCACGGAATCACCATTCATGCTTTACACTCCTCCTTACCAATCACAGAATCATTAACAACATACAAAGAGGGATTTCGCAGGAAATCGATATTTCTTCATAGTTTCTATTTTCATTTATCATTTTGTCACGACCCGATTTACCCACCAAAAGGCATTGTGACAGCACCTAATCTCTACAACTAGGTAAGCCTAATTGCGGAAAAATACATACTAAATAAAAGCAATAGAAATAAAGACGAAATAAGTGACTCTACAATGAAACATCGCCACTTGGCTCATACAAAAATACAACTTTTTCCAAAACCCGGAATATCACTTTAGTCACAAGCTTTGTCTCAAAAAGCTCTATACAACGAGAGGGAATTTACATGAAAAAAAAATCTATCTAAATCTGGAGTGGAAGGTGACTCGAAGGACTCTAAAGACGCGACATAATTACCTTTCGGTCTCCTAAAAAGCTGCTGCTCGGACCCCTAGCCACGAAGCTGAGCGCTGGTACCTGGATCTGCATACGAAAAACATGTGCAGGAAAGGGGCATGAGTACACCACAAATTGGTACCCAGTAAGTGCCAAGCCTAACCCCAGTCAAGTAGTGATGAGGTCAGGTTAAGGCTCTACTGGATTTTTTAGTAAAAACAATTTAAAAATCTGAATAGAGAGATATAGTAAGCTGAGGCAAATTAGTAGAAACAATGAGCTATAATGAAATAACAACAGGGAGCCCTTGGCTCAGCACAACATATATCACAGTAACAAGTATGTAATGCAGTACAGGGGGAAACCTCCCAGAATCTCGTCCGTAGTTCCAATTTAAATATGCAATGCAGTACAGGGGGAAAGCTCCCAGAATCTCGTCGGTAGTTCCAATTTAAATATGATATGCAGTACAGGGGGAAAGCTCCCGGAATCTCGTCTGTAGTCCCAATTCAAAAATAATATCATTCCCAAACTTATGTCGATTAACTTACGACGAAACTTTAACGAACGAAAGTACGGGATGTAACATCTCATTTTTGAGCTTTTGTCAATTTACTTATGGCGTACTTTCACGTACGAAAAAATGGGGTGTAACAGTTTGGTGATATACTTTTGTTGTTTTGTTCTTTTATCATCAAAAAATTATATTCTCTTATGATTTTATTTAATGTTTTGTTAGGTTCAAGTTCAATCATGCCACGTGCTCCCAAAGTGCGCTCACATGTTTGGGAACACTTTGAGGAGGTAGAAGATAACGAAGAAGTTTGCAAAGTAAATTTCAAGAATTGTGGTCGTGTATTCAATGTTCATCTAAACAGGGATGGCACATATGGTTTAAGGAAGCATGTCAGGGCTTGTCTTGAGCGTCTTCCAAAAATTCTTATTTAAGTTGAATTTAGTGAATTAAGACAATTTATGTTATCTTTCTTTTATAGACTGCCTTGTTGTTGTTGCCTTGTGGTATTTTTTCACTGTTGTTGCACTATAACAGTCTAAAAGAGGAGTCAACTTGGAGTCTTGGACTGTGTTTAGACTTAAGTGTTCTGTTTTTCTGTAAAAAATGGTAAAATTAATTGGGTTAAGTGTTCTATTTTATGTTCTTAATTGGTTTTGTTTTAGTACCAAGTGTTCTATTTGTTTTTAAATGGTCTAGTTCATTAAATTGTTTAATTCAGTGGGAGTTCTATGGTTTCTGCATATATTAGTTCTATGTTTTCTATGATTTCTGCATATAGTAGTTCTATGTTTTTTTATGTTTACTAGGATTTACCTCTTCATGTGTCACGACCCAATTTCTCCCACCGTGAATTGTCGTGACCGCACCTATTCGGTACGACTAGGTAAGCCTATTATTACGGAAACGAAAGAAAAACATAAGGATAAAAGCCAACAGATGAAATAAATATGCAGAAACAGTGCCACTCGACATATACAATGATCATCACTCCCCAAAACCCAGAATGTCGCCAGCCACAAGCTTTTAAGAGTCTCTACTTCTCTATACATAAGTATTTGAAGAAAAACAGGGGAAATTTCTATACAAGGGGGTAGAATGGGACTCCGAGGTCTATGGACGCGAGCAGAAGTACCTTGAAGTCTCCTAAAGTAGCAATCACAAACTAGACCCGAGGCTGATAGCTCGTACCTAGATCTGCACACGGAAAACATGTGCAGGAAAGGGCATAAGTATACCACAATGGTACCCAGTAAGTGTCAAGCCTAACCTCGGTCGAATAGTGACGAGGTCAGGTCATGGCCCTAATGGTAAAAATATAACGAAATAAGACAAGAAGAAATATCACGGTAAAATAATTACAGAATATCAACAGGAATAGAAATCAATGATAGTCTACAGCTCAGAACATAGTAATAGCAACAGGGGGATCTCCCGGGATACTATCCCATAGTCCCAAAGTAAATATGCAGTACAAAGGGCTCTCCCTGAATACGTCTGTAGTCCCAAAATAAATATGCACAAGGGGATCTCCCGGAATATGCCCGTAGTCCCAAAGTAAATATGCAGTGATGAGGGATCCCCCGGAATGCGTTTCGTAGTACCAAAGTAAATATGCAACTCAACCAATAAACACCATAGTTACAACAATTAAATCTACAGTTTAGGCTAAGTTCAAACCAAGAAAATAGGAGTTACACTAAACATGCTGCACAAAGTTCAGATAGACTGTCAAAACAAGTAGGCATGCTTTCCTAACCCAAACAAGATAATTACATATACTAGTGTAGTTCAAACAAGGAAAAACAGGCTATGATTTAGTGAAAATGGAGTTTTACAACATATAGCCCGTGTACGTACTCGTCACTTCACATACATGGCGCTCATATATCAAACACTACCAAATCCTAAGGGGAAGTTACCCCACACAAGATTAGGCAAGCCACTTACCTCGAATCACGCTCAACTCAATCTGAAACCACGCTCTTGCCACGAGTATCCAACTCCGAATGGCCCAAATCTTATCAAATCAATTACATAACGTAAATATAGCTACAAGTAACTACTTTAGATAATGAATTCGAAGCTAAGGCAAGAAAATAGTAAAAACACCCAAAAAGCCTCCCCGGGCCCACATCTCGGAATAGGGTAAAAATCACAAATTACGAACACCCATTCACTCACGCAAAGTCTAACAATACCAAATTTACTCAAATCCGAAATTACATGATAAAATTAAGCATAGATTAGTGGGAATTGATCATAAAGGAGTTAGGAATCATTACCCAAAAACTTCCTCAAAATATTTGGCCAGATTTTGCCTTCTACCGAGCTCTCAATCAAATTTTGAGTTATGAACCAAAAACCCTCAATTTTGAACTTTAAATATGCCTAGTTATTTCCTTAATCACGACTGCAGAAACAACCTCGCGATCGTGAAGACAACTTCGTTGCCTCCTAATTTTTACTCTACGCGAACGCGTAACTAGCCACGCGAATGTGATGCATTAGCTCCTTAAACTTACGCGACCGCGAAGAGCAACACTCGACTCCATTACTGCCTCACTTCTTCGTCGCGAAAGCGGCCTAGCCTACGCGTTCGCGGTGCATAACCTGACGAACCTACGTGATCGCGTCCTAGCCTTAGAGAACGCAAAGAGATAACTCAGATGGTCTCCCAAATGCTCTATGCGATCGCGAGCCTTCACACGCAATCGCGATGAAGGAAACCAGCTATAGAACACTAGAAAAAACTACCAATTCCCTAAGTCCAAAAATGACCCGTTGAGCATCCGAAATACGCTCGAGGCCCCCGGGACCCCAACCAATCCTAAAACACCATTCGAACTTAGTTGAGCCTTCAAATCACCTGAAACAATGCTTAAATCCCGAATCACCTTCCAATCCAAACCTTAAGAACTTGAAACTTCAAAATTCTACAACCGACGTCGAAACCAACCAAACTACGTCCGAATGACATCAAATTTTACACACAAGTCATAAATGACACTACGAAGCTATTCCCACTTCCGGAATTCCATTCCGGGATCGATATCAAAATTTGCATTGCCAACCAAAATCGCCAACAACCCAACTTTCGCCAATGCAAGACTAAAGATACTTCAGACCTCCAAATCAAATTCCGGACGCGCTCCTAGGCCAAAATCACCTAACAGGGCTAAAGGAATCATCAAAATTCAAATCCGAGGTCGTTACACACAAGTCGACATCCAGTCGACTTTTCGAACTTAAACTCCCAAATAAGAGATTAAGTGTCTCAGTTTGTTTCAAAAACTCAACACGAACGCTCCCGACAACCCAAATAGCAGAATAAGATATGGGGAAAGAAGTTAATAGGGGATCGGGAATCTAATCTCAAAATAACCGGTCGGGTCGTTACATACTCCCCCTCTTAAAATAATTGTTCGTCCTCGAACGAGTATAAAGACATATCTGAAGTTGTGAACAGATGAGGGTAATGGCTGCGCATATCCCGCTCAGTCTCCCAAGTCGCCTCCTCGACCGGCTGACCCCTCCACTGGACTTTTATTGAAGCATTTTTCTTTGACCTTAGCTTTCTGACCTGCCTGTCAAAAATAGCCATTGGTTCCTCAACATAAGATAGATCCTTGTCCAACTGGATTGAGCTGAAATCCAATACATGAGCCAGATCACCGTGATACTTTTGCAACATAGAAACGTGGAATATCGAATGAACTCCTGCTAGGCTGGGAGGTAAGGCAAGCTCGTAAGCAACCTCCCCAACATGCCGCAATATCTCAAAAGGACCAATGTATCTTGGGCTCAGCTTGCCCTTCTTCCCAAACCTCATGACGCTCTTCATAGGCGATACCCAAAGCAAGACCCGCTCTCCAACCATAAATGCTAAATCGCTAACCTTCCGGTCCACATAACTCTTCTGTATGGACTGGGCTATGCGAAGTCTATCCTGAATCACCTTCACCTTATCCAGGGCATCCTGGACCAAGTCTGTATCTAACAATCGGGCCTCGCCCGGCTCAAACAAATCCACTGGGGACTGACACCGCCTACCATACAGAGCCTCATACAGTTCCATCAGGATGCTAGACTGATAACTGTTATTGTAGGAAAACTCCACGAGTGGCAAGAATTGGTCCCATGACCCTCCAAACTCCATCACACAAGCACAAAGCATATCCACAAGAATATGAATCATGCACTCGGACTGTACGTCTGCTTGAGGGTGAAAGGCTGTGCTCAACTCCACCATAGTACCCAACTCTTGCTGTACAACTCTCCAAAACTGTGATGTGAACTGTGTACCTCTGTCTAAAATGATGGAAACTGGGACTCCGTAAAGACGGACAATCTCTATAATATAAATCTCAGCCAATATCTCTGAAGAGTAAGTAGTCAACACTGGGACAAAATGAGCTGGCTTGGTTAGCCCATCCACGATCACCCAAATAGCATCGAACTTCCTCAAAGTCCGTGGAAGTCCAACTACAAAGTCCATGGTGATTCGCTCCCACTTCCACTCTGGGATCTCTAACCTTTGAAGCAAGCCACGCAACCTCTGATGTTCATACTTAACCTGCTGACAGTTGAGACACTTGTCCACAAACCTAACTATATCCTTCTTCATCCTCCTCCACCAATAATGTTGTCTCAAATTCTAGTACATTTTCGCGGCACCCAGAAGGATGGAGTACCGCGAGCTATGGGCCTCCTCAAGAATCAACTCGCGAAGCCCATCCACATTGGGCACACATATCTAGCCCTGCATCCTCGTCACACCATCATCACCAATAGACACATCTCTAGCATCACCTCGTCGAACCCTGTCCTGAAGGACTAGAAGATGGGGGTCATCATACTGGCGCTCCCTGATGCGGTCATAAAGAGAAGACCGAGCGACCACACAAGCCAATACTCGGATCGACTCTGAAATATCCAATCTCATGAACTGAATGGCTAATGCCTGAATATACAATGCTAAGGGCCTCTCTACAGCTAGCAGATATGCCAAACTCCCTAAACTCTCCGCCCGATGACTCAAGGCGTCGGCCACTACATTGACTTTCCCCAGGTGGTACAATATGGTGATATCATAGTCCTTAATTAGCTCCAACCACCTCCGCTGAAGCAAATTAAGGTTCTTTTACTTGAACATGTGCTGTAAACTCCGGTGATCAATGTAGATTTCACAGGGAACACCGTACAGATAATGACGCCAGATCTTCGAGGCGTGAACAATGGCTGCTAACTCAAGATCATGGACAGGAGACTTCTTCTCATGCACCTTCAACTGTCTAGACGCATAGGCAATCACCCTACCGTCCTGCATCAACACCGCTCCAAGGCCAATCCTCGAGGGATCATAATAGGCAGTGTAAGACCTCGAACCTGTAGGCAATACCAATACTGGGTTTTAGACAAAGCTGTCTTGAGCTTCTAAAAGCTCTCCTCACATTCCTCGGTCCACCTGAACGGAGCACCCATCTGGATCAGCCTGGTCATAGGTGTTGCAATAGATGAAAAACTCTCTACAAAGCGACGGTAGTATCCCACCAAACCAAGGAAACTGCAGATCTCCGTAGCTGATGATGGTCTAGGCCAACTCTACATTGCCTCCACCTTCTTTGGATCTATCTTGATCCCATCAAAAGACACTATGTGACCCAAGAATGCCACTGAATCAAGCCAGAATTCACAGTTAGAAAATTTTTCATACAATCTCTTCTCCCTCAAATTCTAAAGCACGGTCCTCAGGTGCTACTCATGATCTTCCCGAGACCGAGAATATACCAGGATATCGTCAATAAACACAATGTCGAAATCAAGATAAGGCCGGAACACATTGTTCATCAAATGCATAAAGGCTGTTGGGGCAATGGTCAGCACAAACGACATGACAAGAAACTCATAATGGCCATATCTGGACCTGAAAGTAGTCTTTGGGATATCCGACTCCCGAATCTTCAACTGATGATAGCCAGAACGCAAATCAATTATGGAAAATACCCTGGCACCCTGTAACTGATCAAAAAAATCATCAATACGAGGCAATGGATACCTGTTCTTCACTGTAACCTTGTTCAACTGACGATAATCAATACACATATGCATGGACCCATCCTTTTTCTTCACAAACAAGGCAGGAGCACCCCAAGGTGACACACTAGGACTAATGAAACCCTTATCAAGAAACTCCTGCAACTGCTCCTTCAACTCAAGAGGATCCATACAGTAAGGAGGAATAGATATAGGCTGAGTGCCCGACAACAAATCAATGCCAAAATCAATATCTCTATGGGGCGGCATGCCCGGAAGATCAGCTGGAAATACATCAGGGAAGTCCCTTACTGTCGAAACTGACTCAACTGTAGGGTACCGATACTGACATCTCTCACATAGGCCAAATACGCATCACACCGCTTTTCAACCATTCACTGAGCCTTAAGAAATGAAATGACACGATGGGGAGTATACTGTAAGGTACCTCTCCACTCTAATTGCGGTAAGCCTAGCATAGCCAGCGTCACGGTCTTAGCGTGACAATCAAGAATAGCATAATGGGGTGACAACCAGTCCATGCCCAATATAACAACAAAATCTACCATACTGAGCAATAATAAATCGTCTATGGTCTCAAAACTACTAAGAGGAATCAAACACGACCGATATACGTGGCCCACAACAAGAAATCTCCCACATGAGTAGATACATAAACAGGGGAACTCAAAGAATTCCGAGATACCCCAAAAATGTGGAGAAAAATAAGAAGACACATATGAATACGTAGAGCCTAGGTCAAATAATATCGATGTATCTCTATGACAGACGGGGACAATACATGTGATGACAGAATCTGAAGCAATTGCCTCTGAACAGGTTGGAAGGGCATAATACCAGGCCTGAACTCTCCCTCTAGGGTGACCTCGACCTCCCCAACCTCCACCTCGAGCTACTTGAGTAGGTGGGGCGGCAGCAGGGGCTTGAAGCATGGGCGGAGGACCCAGTGGAGCATGTGGCGGCTGATAAGTCTGTGGAGGTGCACCATTCCTGAATCTGGGGCAATCCCTAACCATGTGACGAGTAACACCACACTCATAACAACCCCTCGGAGGACGCGGTGGCTGAGACTGACTCGGACCTGGCCTGTTGGACTGGCTGGTAATAGCACCTCGAGCAGGAGGCATATTAGATACTGGCAGTGCATAATAAGGCTCCTTAGGTCTTGGAGGAGCTGGAACACCACTGGCTGCTGGAACAGCTGCAAGAATAGGGAGGCTCACAAAACCCCTACCATATCATACTGCTGGCGCACGAGCTCCTGAATAATTACCATTCTCTCGAGACCTCTTGGCCTCTCTCTCCTCTATGTCCCTGGCAAACATGTCCTCCACCCTCCTGGAAATACTCACGGCCTGCTGATAAGTGATATCCATCTCTAAATCCCTGGCCATACTGGTCCGAATACTGGGGTGAAGCCCCTCATTGAAGCGACGAACCCTCTCTCTGACTGTAGCAACAAAAGCCGGTGCATGTCGAGCCAACTCATTAAAACGGTCTGCGTACTCCGACACAGTCATAGTACCCTGGTGCAGCTGCTCAAACTCTGTGCGCCAAGCATCCCTGAGGATCTGAGGGACATACTCACGCAAAAACATATCTGAGAACTGAGTCCAAGTGAGTGAGGCTACCTCGTCCGGACTACTCAGCTCATAGGCACGCCACCACTGATATGCCGCTCCCCTCAGATAGAAAGCGGTGAAAGAAACCCCACTCATATCCACTATGCCCATAGTGCGGAGGATGTGATGACACTCCTCAGGAAAACCCTGGGCATCATCTGAAGCAAGTCCACTGAAAGTGGGTGGGTGGTACTTCTTGTACCTCTCAAATCTGAGTTTTTCTGCCTTAGAAGCAACTACCTGGGTCTCATGCTGAACTGGAGTCACTAGGGCACAGGAATAAACTCTGGGGCCTGATCAACCTGGACCCTCTACTCAGGAGTGCGAGCTGCAGGAGTCTGTGCCCCTTCCCCGGCCTGAGATGTGGAGGGAGCTATCGGAATCAGCCCAGCCTGAGCCAAAGTGCTGAACATGCCCATGAACTGAGCCAAGGTCTCCCGGAGGGATGGAGCAGCAATAGGAACCACCGGTGCCGGGCCTCCAGCTGAAGCTGCTGGGGGCTCTTCTATCGCAGCTCGCGCAGGTGCTCGGGCTACACCGCGTGTTTGTCCTCTACCCCGACCCGACCTCTGGTGGCTCTGGCAGGGGGCTCAGGTGCCTGATTGTTGGTCCTCCCTACATGGGTCCTCACCATCTGTGAGAAAGAATAGAATATAAATTTATTGAATTTTGATGTCAATAACTCGCACGACAAGGAAATCGAAGAAGTATTATTTTTCTTAACAGTTACATAGCCTCCCGGAGACAAGTATGCACGTCTCCGCACAGATCTGCGAGACTCTAATAAACCGGCTTGTGACTCATGACTCCTATGAACCTAGAGCTCTGATACCAACTTGTCACGACCCAACTTCTGCCATCGTGAACTGTCGTGATGGCACATAATCTCTACAACTAAGTAAGCCTATTATTGCAGAAACGAAAGAAAAACATAAGGATAAAACCAAAAGATGAAATAAATACCCAGAAATAATGCCACTCGGCATATACAGTGATCATCACTCCCCAAAACCTGGAATGTCGCTAGTCACAAGCTTACAAAAGTCTCTACTGCATTATACATAAGTGTTTGAAGAAAAACAGTGGAAATTTCTATACAAGGGGTTAGAAGGGGACTTTGAGGTTTGCGGACGCGAGAAGAAGTACCTTGAATTCTCTTAAAGAAGCAATCACACACTAGACTCGCAGCTGATAACTCGTACCTGGATCTGCACATGAAAAACATGTGCAGGAAAGGGCATGAGTACACCACAATAGTACCCAGTAAGTGCCAAACCTAACCTCGATCGAGTCGTGACGAGGTCAGGTCAGGGCCCTACTGGTAAAAATATAACGAAATAAGACAAGAAGAAATATCGCGGTAAAATAATTATAGAATACCAACAGGAATAGAAATCAGTGATAGTCTACAACTCAAAACACAGTAATAGCAACAGGGGATCTCCCGCGATACCGTCCCAAAGTAAATATGCAGTATAGGGGGCTTCCTGGAATAGGTCTGTAGTCCCAAAGTAAATATGCAGTGCAGGGGGATCTCCCGAAATAAGTCCGTAGTCCCAAAATAAATATGCAGTACAAGGGGATCTCCCGGAATACGCCCGTAGTATCAAAGTAAATATGCAGTGCTGGAGGATCTCCCGGAATGCGTTCCGTAATCCCAAAGTAAATATGCAGCTCAACCGATAAACACCACAGTTACGACAATGAAATCTACAGTTTAGGCTAAGTTCAAACCAAGAAAATAGGAGTTATACTAAACATGCTTGCATAGAGTTCAAATAGACAATCAAAACAAGTAGGCATGCTTTCCTAATCTAACAAGGTAATTACTAGTGTAGTTCAAACAAGGAAAAACAGACTATGATTTAGTGAAAAATAGAGTTTTACAAAAATAGCCCGTGTACGTACTCGTCACCTCACGTACTTGTAGCTATATTTATGTTATGTAATTGATTTGATTAGATTTGGGCAATTCGGAGTTGGATACTCGTGGCAAGAGTGTGGTTTCAGATTGATTTGAGCGTGATTCGAACAGCCTCCTCGGGACCACGTCTCGGAATCGGGTAAAAATAACAAATTACGAACACTCATTCACTCACGAGTCTAACCATAGAAAATTTACTCAAATCCGTTACCAAAATCTCGATCAAAATCCCAAAATTCGGCCTAAGAACTTTTCTCAACTTTTCCCCAATTTTCACCCCAAATCCGAAATTACTTGACAAATTTAAGCATAAATTAGTGGGAATTAATCATAAAGGAGTTAGGAATCATTACCCAAAAACTTCCTCCGAAAATATCTCCAAATTTCGCTTTCTACCGAGCTCTCAATCAAGTTTTGAGTTATGAACCAAAAACCCTTGATTTTGAACTTTAAATCTGCCCAGTTATTTCCTTAATCGCGATTGCGGAAACAACCGCGTGATCGCGAAGAAAAACTTCGTTGCCTCCTAATTTTTACTCTATGCGAACACGTAACTACCCAAACAAACGCTATGCATTAGCTCTTCAAACTTACGCGATCGCGATTGACCTCATGTGACGGCGAAGAGCAATACTCAACTCCACTGCTGCCTCACTTCTTCTTCGCGAACGCGACCTAGCCCACGCGCTCGCGGTGCATAACCTGAAGAACCTACGTGATCGCGCCCCAGCCTTGGCGAACGCGAAGAGATAACTCAGTTGGTCTCCCAAATGCTCTACGCGATCGCGAGCCTTCTCACATGACCGCGATGAAGGAAACTAGCTGCAGAACCCTAGCAAAAACTACTAATTCCCTATGTCCAAAAATGACCCGTTGAGCATCCGAAACACGCCCGAGGCCCCCAGTACCCCAATCAAACATACCAACCAATCCTAAAATACCATAAGAACTTAGTCGAGCCTTCAAATCACCTCAAGCAACGCTAAAATCCCGAATCGCCCTCCAATCCAAACCTTAAGAACTTGAAACTTCAAAATCCTATAACCGACGCCGAAACCAACCAAACTACGTCCGAATGACGTCAAATTTTACACACAATTCAGAAATGACACTACGAACCTACTCCCACTTTCGGAATTTCATTCCGGGCTTGATATCAAAATTTTCACTGCGGACCAAAATCGCCAAAAATCCAACTTTTGTCAATTCAAGCCTAAATCTACTACGTACCTTCAAATCACATTCCGGACGCGCTCCTAAGTCCAAAATCACCTAAAGGAGCCAACAGAATTATCAAAATTCAAATATGAGGTCGTTACATATAAGTCGACATACGGTCGACTTTTCCAACTTAAACTCCCAAATAAGAGACTAAGTGTCTCAATTTGTTTCAAAAACACAATACGAACCCTCCCTGCAACCAAAATAGCAGAATAAGATATGGAAAAAGCAGTTAATAGGGGATCAGGATTCTAACACTCAAAACGACTGACCAGGTCGTTACATTATATTTCTGCATATGGTTTCTACATATAGCAGTAGTTCTATGGTTTTTGCATTGCTTCAGAAATTGAGAAGTGAGAAACATCCATATTGTTTATTTCAGTGGGAGTTCTTCATTGTTATGTGCAAATTAAGTGTTTTGTCATAGAGTGGGATTGTGGGAGTGTTATAACTTATAACTGCATCATTATAGGGACGGACGGATGGGCGATGCGATACCGAAATCATATCAAACCAAATAAGTAAATATCGAACTGTATCGAACTACTTTGGTACGGTACTTAGGATCATTACAAATCCACCAGAATTTTAGTATCAAACTAAAATCATAAGTTGGGTGTACTTAGGATCATTATAAATCCATCTGCCAATGCGTACTTTTATTACCAATATGGAATATTATACATCTCTCACAATAAATAGAGATACAAACAGTAAATTAGTTAGTTGGCATATCGTTGTAATATCATTACTTCATACTCTAAATTTGTAGGTCAAAGTTTACATTCATACTGAATTTGACTCGTTATAGAAAGTATTTTCATTTTAAGAAAAGGCAAGCTAAGCACTTTTAATTTTTCCATCTTTTTTTTGTGAAATACAGCTGCTTAATTGTTTTCACATCGGGAAAATGTAATGTTGCTGCTTATAACTGCAGTGACAGTGTAATAATAGTTGTCTTTTGTTTCATACATGGTAATACATTCACCAAAAATCTTAAAGTCCCTCCTTAATTTATTTCCTTGTCCTAAATGGAATAGAAATAAATAAGATGCACGAATTCAGTTAGGAAAATAGTTGTGCAAACGATCAGAATGTAATGTCAAAATCTGTCGATCCAAATAAAAACCCTTTCCTAGTTAGGAAGGCTTTGTTTGGTTTTGTAATTTAATCACTGTCCTAATCATAATTATAGTTGATAGTGTATGGAAATTTGAACTAAATCTTTTTTGTTAAAAAAATCACGTTCCTAATCATAATTTTATTTGATTATGTTATTAAAAAGTTGCGGCTAACAAACGACAAAATGGTGAAAAAAATAAAATAATAAACAACAAAAATAAATTACTTTAACAGTATGAATATCAATTGAATTATTGAATTAATATTTTTGACTAAATTAGTTTATAACTAAATAATCACAAATCACAATGGATGTTATGCTATTGTACAGAAAATAATTTATACAGCTGATCATTATCATTACTTCTTCAATGAAGCTAATTACCTTGAATAGAAATTTCCAAACGTTCAGGCAAACTCGAGAGCACTGACAAAGTTACATATTGTTATATATAGTGATTTTGTACAATTCAAAATATTAATACTCCCTCCATTTCAATATATGTGATCCCATTTGACTAGGCAAGAAATTTAAGAAAAGAGAGAAGACTTTTGAATTTGTGGCGTAAAATGAGTTACATATATTTTGTATGGCTATAAATTATTGTAAAAAAATAAATTGTTTCCAGATATAAGAAATAGGTTCACATAAATTGAAACGAAGGGAGTAAGATAAAACCAACATTTCCTAACAATTATCCCTAACACGATCTTTATTTATACATGCAATCCAAAAGTTTCCATCTTTTTAAAAAATATAAAAATAAAATTCAAGCTGTTATAAATAGAGTTTTATTTAAGGTGAATGTCTATATTTTAGAGAGATTTTAGGATTTGTTACTTGGTGGCTAAGTCATTTTTCTCCTATAAATAAATGGGTTCTATTACATTGTAATTGATCCCATATCAATAAGAATTCTCTCTCTACTTTTCTCCAATACTATTCTTCTTCTTTTATTGTTTTATAACACGTTATCAGCACGAGATTCTAAACAATTGAGTAGAAGCTTTGGGATTGAGCATAATGATTGTCAATTATTTCATGAACTTCCTTCATGATAAAATTCTGGATTTAAAGTAAGTATTTTACTTTATTTTTCTATTTTAAATTCTTGAAATTCTATAATTCGATTTTAAATACAAGAAAATACAATAAATTTTGATTGTAACTCTAATGGACTTTTCAAGAAATTATAATCACCCGAAGTGATAAAATTTCTATGCCTTGTCATGATCAAATTCATGTATGATTGTGAGCAAAGAAGTGAAAATCCGTCCCATTGAATTTGCTTCGTTCTCATTTCCTTTAAGAGAATGTGATAACAATATGTGATAAGTCTGAAAGAAGACAAAATATTACCGTGAAGGTATCAATTGATGTGGACGTGTCAATAGACGAAATTATAATCGTCATCATTGTGATAATGAAAATAATAAGGGTTCTAAAAATAATCATTCACTATGTGAAAGTAATATTTGTCATCAAATTTGACATGAGATTTTGTAAAGCACATATAGATGATTATGGTTCATTCATGATGTGAATGTGACAACATCTGATTTATGAATACATATTCTTGGAAGAATATGAACGTGCTAGTGGTAGTGAATATACCACTCACCTCTAAAAGGAGACTTGAGATGATATAAGAAAATAATGTCATTATTATGACATGAATGATCATTGGTCACGTACCTATTGTGCGCCAAAATATTTTGGCAATGTGATTACTAAAGGATAACATTAATGCAAGAAACATATCTTGCATATAATTTTGACAATGACCATAATTTATAAATTTTCTTTAAAAGTGATATTCACCATATGGATGTTGATGAATATGTGGTAGTACCAAATTAATTGAGAGCTCTGGAAGAGCTAATTATACTATTTTGGAGGAATACAATTGATTTTCATGTCAATTTATTGTGTCGTAGTAAGTCTCAAAGAAACTTACTAAGTTTCTAAAGTATTCGCGAAAGCGGTTAGTTATATTGAGACTATAAATAAAGAAAATATTTAATATCTTCTATTACTACGACTTATAGCGGAGTAATATGTATGTGAAAGTTTACCCGCTTTATTCTCTAGTTTGTATTACACAAATAAAATAATACCACAATAAAGTGGATGTTTATTGATATAAAAAAATATATCATAATAAACTTAGAGTTCATTGATAATTGCACATGTCATGGTGTAAATCTTAACTTTATCAATATTGATAATTTATTCAGTTGGCATAATTGATTTAGCCATATCAATTTAAGTATGATGTGCAAAAATGAAAGAGAATTCACATGGGTAAATATTAAAGAACTAGAAAGTTCTTTACGAATTCTCTTATGTTTCTTGTTCTCATTAATTAATAAACCAACTAAAAATTGGGATTGAATCCAATGAATGCTGGAAATATCAAAGGTGAATCTGGGCTCATTCACCTGCCATGTATACCACATAAGATGCATCTATGAGATGGTTACATATGCGATTATTATTAACTCGCAACCTGATGTTTGCGAGGTAACTTGCTCAATAATTTAATTTAGAGCATAATTTTCAGATTTTCTATTCAAGATGGTTTATCTTGATAAGTTGGTTTACATCACAACTGATTTAGCAAGATGATTTATTGAGTGCCTCCATTTAATAGTTAAACTATTGCTTATGAGAATAAAGTTATCTTTATCAGTTTGATATATATTATATATGAAAGTATATTACATTCTCCCCTCACAAGTGCTTCAGGGTCTAATTCCATCGTATTATTAATATTGTGCACTGTATATTTTGGTTAGCACCATAACACACAAACATGGATTTTCAAAGTTGAGGAAGCAAGTTAGTTTTTCTAACATGAGGGGAAGACAAGATAAACAGTTGAGAAAAAGTGACATGGAATGAATTATTATTAATAGATCTTGATCCTCGAATAAGATAATATGAGCTTGAAATTCATAAAAAGATAATTCATCTGTAATATATTACAAAGTATGCCAAACACATTTGCTGACCCAAAGAAAGTAACTATATTTTCACTAGAAATGCTCCTATAAGAATAAGTCATAGAAGGACAAAGTCTATGGTACGCTTAAAACGTATAAACAAATCAGTTTCAAATAATATTCTTAATAAAGAAGATGAGCAAATGATCAAAATGATCATAACAAGGAGGTAAGTGATCTAGAAGATCACATGACATAACACTTCATAAAATCTCAGAAGAGGTTCAGGTACCTGAAAATATGAATGAAGAGATCTCTATGTTATGTCTTTATGAAAAAAATATTGGAACCGATATAAAATGTTCGTCGATGACATATATCATAACTCTAAGTATATATGAGGATCTTAAGTATGTCGAATACATACATAAAAATATTGGCCAAATGAAAGAGATAAAATTTGAATAGAATTGGTTTCATATGAAAGACATGTAGTTTTGGACTTGCAGTTCAAACACTTAGTATAAAAGTCAATGGTGTGTGCAATTGCCTTCGTCTATATTATATGTCTAGCATGACATAAAACTTGATATGCATCTAAAGTCTATTTATATGACTTATATGACTTAACTTATATGACAATCCCTGAAGGATGTAAATTGCTTAAAGCATATATAATTCTTGGTCTTGAAGCACCACATCCTATGTGCAATTTGTGCACATATGTATCTTGCTATAACTATAAGCATGATAATGTGATAGCGAGAATTTTTTCCTCTATGGAGATATTCAAAAGACTATTCCACGACATTATACGAAAACATTATATATATACAAGAATGAAGATTTCAAGGTGCAACATATTCATTCAAGTGATAATATGCTGATATGTTCACCAAATCTCTACTAATGTCAACCTCCAAGAAGCTAGTGCACAAGATTGAGATGTGAATGCTCAAAAATGTGAATTGATGCTCTCATCAGGGGGAGTTAATATGCGTTGTACTCTTTTTCCCTTACAAGGTTTTGTCCCACTGAATTTTTCTTGCAAGGTTTTTAACGAGGCAACCAAAAGACGTATTTCTAAACATGTGTACTCTTTTTCCTTTTCTAAATTTTTTTTCCCACTGAGTTTTATTTTAGTTAAGGTTTTAACGAGACACATTATCTGATGAATACACATTCAAGGGGTAGTGTTATAAATAGAGTTTTATTTAAGGTGGATATCTATATTTTAGAAAGATTTTAGAATTTGTTATTTGGTGGCTAAATCACTTTTTCTCTATAAATAGAAAGATTCTATTCTATTATAATTCATCTCATATCAATAAGAATTCTCTCTCTACTTTTAGTGCAATACTATTCTTCTTGTTTTATAACGCAAACAGTGCTTTCATTCTTTTTCCTATTTCTCCCCAAGTTAATTCAGTTAAGTTTACGTAACATTTTCAGCAAACAAAGACTAGTAGAAATTAAGGAGTAAACAAAACCTTAAAACCGTTTTCTAATTATAGTTTTGTTTTGAGTGGGATTAGCTTAATCTTAGGAAGACTATACATTTACTTCAAATTCTTCCGTGATTCTCTCTTCCTCTCCTCTCTATACCACTACTTATAAATACAATCAACCGCCCCGGCCCCACGTACAAACCCACGATCCTTGAGCAGTTTCTTTCTTCCTTTCAATTCAATTAGTATTTGAAAGGAAGAAAAACTCCGTGTGTGTGACTACACATACAATAGAATGGTGGAGGCAGATAACGAGGTTCTTTCAACAGAATATGCGTTTAAGGACAAAGAGGTACCGCCATGGGAGAAGCAAATAACGTTGAGGGCAATGGTGACTGGCCTGATTCTGAGCGTCGTGTTCAACTTCATTGTCTGCAAACTGAATCTCACGACGGGTGTTATCCCTTCTCTTAACGTGGCGGCGGGGCTATTGGGATTCGCCATGATTAGGTCGTGGACTGCTGTTATTGAGAAGTTTGGGAAATTTAAGCAGCCTTTTACTAGGCAAGAGAATACCGTCATTCAGACCTGCGTTGTTGCTTCTTCTGGCATTGCTTTTAGCAGTATGTTGCTTTTTTTTTTCCCTTTTAATTTTCTCTCACGAGTTATATTCTGATGTTTTATTCATTGAAGACCCCTATTATATATGCTTCAATCTTGATGAGACATGAACGAGATATGCATGAAGAGTTAAATAAACATAGCAACTGTATATTCATAATCTAAAGGGAAAAAAAATAAACTTTAGGGAGTATTTGTTTTCAAATATTTTGACAATAGACTTATATTATTTGGTCAAATTATATTAATTTCAGGTGGGACAGCAAGTTATATGTTAGGAATGGATCCATTCATAGCAGCTCAGGCAGATGCAGGAAATACCCCAAATAATACTAAGAAGCTTGCTATTAGTTGGATGCTTCCCTATCTTCTTGTTGTCAGCTTTGCTGGTCTATTCTCAATTGTCGCACTAAGGAAGATGATGATAATGAAGTACAAGTTGACATATCCAAGTGGAACTGCTACAGCGTACCTTATCAACTGTTTCCACACTCCTAAAGGAGCAAAGTTGGCTAAGAAACAAGTTGGTTCCTTGTTCAAATCCTTTGGCTTCAGCTTTATATTTGGGGCTGTTCAGTGGATATTTGCACGCGAAGATGGTTGCGGATTTGGTAGCTTGCCTACATTTGGTTTCCAAGCCTATGCCAAAAAGTTCTATTTTGATTTTTCCTCAACATATGTTGGAGTTGGTATGCTTTGCCCCTACATGGTTAATGTTTCATTGCTAATTGGTGCCATAATTTCATGGGCTATCATGTGGCCAATGATTGAAGCAAAGAAAGGCGACTGGTACTCTGCTCAGTTATCCGCAGCAAGTCTTCATGGTATCCAAGGATATAGGGTAAATTTACTATCTACGACATTCTTTATATATAGTAATTCCAATTTCGCTTTTTAATCTTTAAAAGAAAGATATTTCTTGACACAATGCTGTTATGAATTAACTTTTAGGATTTAGGAATAAGAAATAGTAATAAGAAAACCAGCTCGAGAAAACCTGAAGTATGTCCTTTTATCTAAATCAGAAATTTAAGATGGTATCCTAAGGTGATTAATATGATTCTCACTTCATAATTCTGCTTGGTTATAGCTATTTCAACTCTTTTGTTCAAATAGTTATTGTTTGTTCTGGTTGTTATTTCAATGTTTTGTTCAAATAGGGTGATATTCTTACACTCTATTACCTATTTTAATTAAACAGGTATTTATTGCAATTTCCATGATGCTTGGAGATGGTTTATTCCATTTTGCCTACATGTTGGTGGTCACGGTCTTAAGCTTAAGAAATAGGAAATCAGGACAGGAAGATTCTTCAGGTGAAGAGTTCTCAGAAGACTATGACAAGAAGAGACAAAACGAGTACTTCTTGAAAGACCAGATCCCCAACTGGGCAGCCATCAGCGGATATGTTGGTATTACAATCATATCTATCATTGCCGTACCAATTATCTTCCACTCACTGAAATGGTATCACATTCTTGTTGCCTATTTAATTGCTCCGATTTTGGCCTTTTGCAACTCTTACGGAAGTGGCCTCACTGATTGGTCCTTGGCCTCAAATTACGGAAAAATTGCAATTCTTACATTTAGTTATTGGGTTGGTTTGCAAAATGGTGGAGTGGTTGCTGGTCTCGCTTCTTGTGGTTTGACGATGAGTATATTAGATACAGCTGCTGGCTTAATGGGAGATTTTAAGACTGGTTATTTAACTCTTACATCGCCTCGTTCCATGTTCTTTAGCCAAGTTATTGGAACTGCCATGGGCTGTGTGATAACCCCTCTAGTTTTTTGGATTTTCCACAGTGCCTATCGTTTGGGTGATCCAGAAGGTGCATACCCTGCACCATATGCATCGATGTATCGTGGAATCGCTCTACTTGGCGTTGAAGGTTTTGGAAGTCTCCCCAAGCATTGCCTCAGGCTCTCTGTTTGGTTCTTTGTGGCTGCTATTGTGATCAACCTACTGACTCAGCTACTGAAAAAGTTCGAGACCAAGTATGGAATTTATCGATTCGTTCCGAGTCCAATGTGCATGGCTATACCATTTTACCTTGGAGGGTACTTTGCCATTGACATGTGTGTAGGGTCATTGATCCTATTCATTTGGCAAATGGTGAACAAGCAGCAAGCAAAGGATTTTGGACCTGCATTGGCTTCTGGTCTCATATGTGGTGAGTCCTTGTGGGGAATTCCAGCATCTGTTCTTGCTCTGGCTGGTGTCAAAGCTCCATTTTGCATGAAAGTTCGTCAAGGTGGTGCTTGATCATAGTCCCATATTAATTGCTCCTGTCATTGTACAAATTTAGTCTTTGATTGTTTTCAGCAGTAAAAATTCGGTTATTTTAGTCCCAGCGTAACATGTTTTTAAATTGTATTTTATTATTTAGTAGCATTAAGACAGGTTGTGTTTCTGTTCTTGTTGTTTTCGACTTTCTAGATATATTTCCTGTGTTTTAAATCACGTTGTTAAATGAATTTAGTTAGTAATGTCAATGTACTGTGTAGTTCGTTATATATCTTCTTTGATGTAATAAAGATCTTAGTCCTGCATTATCTTCTATAACGTTAGATGTTTTTAGCTCTCGAGGATACTGCTAGTGATGGAAATTGATCTCAGGTTTCTCATGTGAGAAACCATTCACCCAACTAACTCGGCCAACGTAATTCATACGGCTTGTTTAATAATATTAATATTATTAAAATAATATTTTGTAAAAATAATTGTACATCATAGAATAACGCACAAGGTTATGTGAATTATCAATATGGATCGCGCATATGGTGGCTTGTTTGTCAAGGTTGAGATGATTGAATATCATCTATATAATGACTTATTTTGATTTGTGAAGTATAAACATATATGGAAGCGTATGTCACATAATCCTTTTTTATAGATCCTTTGTAGACGGTGGAGTATGTTCCTCAAAGACGGGAAACTTTGCCCCAAATAGATTTAAGACAACTCTTTACGCCAGCATTAGGTTATGTCATACACACACAAACATACACACAAACATACACACATGCTTATTATACATGGACATGATTCTTAGGTTTATATGAAGGCAATGATTGAAGTAATAATAGAATTAATACAAAAATTGATGCAACGATCTCCCTCGTCTACCAAACTTAAACTGTTTTTATCATCTTGCTTGACAAATAATGCATGTCTTCATAAAATCTAAATTAAGTTAATTCCCATCAACTATGTTGTGTTAGGAAAATAATTTTGATAATTCAGAAAGAAATATTCAAACTGATGTTTAAGTTTATTCTTTTAATATTATGTTAATATGTCTTCGACTAAATGAATTTGGCTATTGAATGCTTTAATTCTTTAACGTTATTTGACAAATGTAACTGACTATTTACTAGTCTTAATGTCACTGATATAATAAGGGATTTTCAGAACGTTCTCATTTACTATTGATATCGTTTGCTTCTTAATCATCAGATGCATTCTAATATATATATATATATATATATATATATATATATATATATATATATATATATATATATATATATATATATATATATNTGTGAAAAAAGTAAAACTTTTCTTCTCGTATTCTTTATTGTGCTAGGTTGTCTTTAATTAATTTTTATTATTTCTTCTCCTAGTTTATAATAGAAGAGCTTGTTGAATTCTTGTCACGACCTGGAATTTCCACCTTCGGGACTGTGATGGCGCCTAACATTTCACTTGCTAGGCAAGCCAACGTTAATAGATTCTTTAAGCCAATTTTAGTCAATTTCAATAACAGAATCAATTAAGCTAAATGGAAGCTAAAACTGAAATGCGGAATAACATAAAGCCCATAATGTCTGATACAATTCGGATTTGGAGTCACAACTCACGAGCTTCTAAGATTTACTATAAATAGAGTCTGAAGGAAATACAACTGTTCCGAATGAGAAACAGTAAAACAGCGAAAATAGAAAGAGAGTTCAGGTCTGCGGACGCCAGTAGATCTACCTTGAGTCTCCAACAAGCAAGTCCAAACTGCTAAACCTCACTGTCAGCTAGGGTCGGTATCAAAATCTGTGCAAGAAGTGCAGAGCGTAGTAGAAGTACAACCGACCCCATGTACATGTAAGTGTCGAGCCTAACCTCGACGAAGTAGTGCGAGGCTATGACAAGACACTCGCATAATAAACCTGTGCAAATAACAGTATATGTACAAGATAACAACATATAAAATCTAATCATATACTATTGGGAGGGGGACATGCTAAAGGGGATACAAGATATGAGAGATGCAACGGAAATGATAACCAGAACAGTCAATATACCTTTAACTAGTGAAAACAATTAAGCATAAAGAAGAAAACTGCATGGCATCACCCTTCGTGCTTTTACTCTCAACCTCACAATGAAACAATGATACTGCACGACATCACCCTTTGTACATTAACTCTCATAACATAGCACGGCATCACCCTTCGTGCTTTTACTCTCAACCTCACAATGAAACAATGATACTGCACGACATCACCCTTCATGCTTTTACTCTCACTCTCAATATAAATCAATAGATACGGCACGACATCACCCTTTGTACATTAACTCTCATAACATAGCACGGCATCACCCTTCGTGCATTAACACTCCCAATATGCCGGTACCTTACTCAACCGAGTACCAATGTAACGTATCTTTTCGTATCATACTACTATCGGTAAATGAGATGGAAAGGCTGTCGTGAGATAAGTAGAATAAAACATGAGGAAATAATCGACATTGGACGACCCAACATGTAATACACACTTATACATATGTCATACGATCCTATAAGACCAAAATGATCACTCGTACACTGAACATAGGACGACAAGGCCATACAATCTTTCATGTACACGACATATGTCCACAAGCCTGTAAGAATAGATAAATACCATAAAGGTCAGAATAGGGCCCTGCCATACTAATCAATACATGTCCAAATCATACTGACCAAATACGCAACTCCGGAGTAAATGGAGCGCACCGACACCTTCCGCTGAGCTGATAGCCTACTTAGAGGACTCTCAACCTGTCTATCGGGACCTGCGGGCATGAAACGCAGCGTCCCCAGGAAAAAGGGATGCCAGGACAAATAATGTAGCGAGTATGTAAGGAATGAAAATCAGTAAATAAAAGACACGAGAGAAACATGGAGTAAAAGACTCAACATGTAAGTCTGAATAGCTCTGTGAATCATTTCATATTTATAATATCATGCATATGTGTATAAATGTCGTACCATGCATAGTATATGCGTACATAACATCATCAAGCATCTGAGGGCATCCCATCATATAATCTCGGCCATTATGGGAAAATCATCAACGTATACCAGCTGATCAGGTTGTGGTGCGTATATAACACCGTAACCTATTCCCATATCCCATATACATATAATATACATGTATATAACTCCCTTCGGTCATGGTTCAATGTACATGTATAAATGCATTAAATGCATAAGAAGTGCATTAATAAGATTCCTCGGAATATCATAAGATCATTACGCCTTTGATTAATATCATGAAATAGACTTTATCAACTTACATATTTTTTGAGACCATGAACTGATGATAAAATAAGACACATGGGAAATCAAGAACATAGGCACCTTTAGTACTTCAATGAATATAGTCATTTATAAAAATTGCGCATTTGCTCATTTCATTTGTATCGTATGGATCATGCCAAAAGGAAAGAAAGGATAGCCATAACATACCTGAGTCTATTCTCTTGACAATCCCTCTAAAACACGTCAATTGCGAAAAAATACGTAACGGCTGATTGAAGTAGGGAAAAATTTGTCTGATATTCTTGAGAAACATTGTACCGTGCTCTCTTAGATTTGCATATTCCGTTCCTTTTACGTAGTATAAATTCATATAAATTTTCTGAAGGAGATCCGTTACTTGTAGATTTAGATATATTCATCTCTTTGAATTAGAGATGTCTTTTGTCCTAGTGAGTATGGGCCCCACTTAGGAGATGACTTGGCCACCAAAATTTTTCTAATTTTGCCACCTTGTTAGATGAGTTAAGACACATTACTTGGGCTTTGATCACGACCTTATTGGCTGCCACACTGGGGAAGGGGGGGGGGGTCCTTAATCTTATCCAAACATCTTAATTACTTAATTAATCTCTCACTAAAAAACTATAATTACCCAATTATTCACATAATTAAGAATTATTTCATATTACTTAAAATACTATTCACTTTTAACACACTTTATATACCGTACTATGATGGTCATGTGGTACTTTGTATGACACAAGTCCATAAATACCGGGTATTATAGATTAGACCGTATTTTATCCCAAAATGTCAAACTTCGACGAAACTCATTTTCTTCGATTCACTCACCCTCTCACCTTCACGAATTTACTTATCACTTGTTTGAAATAACATAATACTTATAATCTCAAAATAATCTCATTCCCGATATGTTGATTAACTTATGATGAAACTTTAACATACGAACATGCGGATATAACATCTCATTTCCGAGCTTTCATCAATTTACTTATGGCATACTTCACGTACGAAAACATGGGGTGTAACATCATTCCCCCCTTTGAAACATTCATCCTCGAATGTTGACTGATGCACTTATCATTCATAACCTATAGCTCTTGCGAATACTTTAGTACTCTCCTTGCCATCAAGGCAACTGTTCTGTGAATAAATCCAAAGGCCAAGGCAT
The DNA here is from genome assembly GCA_005239505.1 of Nicotiana paniculata. Classification (NCBI taxonomy): domain Eukaryota; kingdom Viridiplantae; phylum Streptophyta; class Magnoliopsida; order Solanales; family Solanaceae; genus Nicotiana; species Nicotiana paniculata. The sequence continues at coordinate 33,357 of ML306729.1, forward strand.
TCTCCCCTTTAGGCCTTTTTCTCACACCACGACTTGTGGTTGGAATTCTTCCAATATCGCAACTGTTGCTACCTTCTATCATGCAGTCTGTACGACTTTGTCCTTGTATGTACGCCTATGCGACTCTTCTCTTATTTTTCATCCAGCTTTTAGCTAATTTACAGGCCTCACTTTGTGAATGTATACAGAATTATGAAAAGTTATACCTCTGGGCGTCTATGGCTTTACTACATCTAAATAGGTCATACTATACCATAGCTCTTGCTTAGGTTTATTTTTATTGAGGTCTGCTACCAAACTCCAGCTTACTCTCGTTGCTTATCCCATATGTATAAATCTAAGTCCTTTAATGCTTCCTCACTACTGTTTCATCTTAAGAGTGACATCTTAATCTCATCTTATGCTTTGTAAATTTTAGCCATCCATTGTTAATTCACCTTAATATTGATCTACAATTTACCATTGATAACTTGAAACCTCTTACATAATCACTAGGGCTCACGTTGCATCGAGGAACATTTGACGTGATTTTCCTGATCCACCTGGGGGCGATACCATACTTCCATAATCGTATTTCATAGCATCCTAATGTGATTCACCTTACGTGGGTATTTTAATCCTTTTTCGTCCGTGAACTCTCTTTTGTTTTTTCAAATTATTACTCAATGAAGGCCGAAACATCATTCTTTATCTATCACAATTACACCCTTATTCTACTACCAGGGCAGCATTCCATCTCTTCTGAATTATATTAGTCTTAGACTCCTTTGAGTTCATTCAGGCTATACTGAGCCTTCTATAACTTAGAGAAACCATCAACTCTCTTGTTTTCATGGGCTTAATCCTAAGGACTTATCCATTCTCGTCACCTTCTCACTCGCCTTTCCTTATACTTACTTATGTCTTCCTAATACCTTGTCGCTCTACCATACTTTAGCTTGCGACTTGCCCATATCTATTTGTACTACTCGCAACCTTCCTTCAACTTGCTTGCGCCGTAGATTTCCTTATGTTATTCTGGAACATCAAGCGAGACATCACATCGTCTATAACTCTTTTTACTCTTTTACCTAGACCTATCGATACATAGAAACCATAGGCTGGAAAATATGCCACTGACGACGCTGTTATCATTCCTGGATACTAAATCCCCGCGCTTCTAGCCTTCTATCCGAAGTATAGGCTATTCACAACCTCCTGCATTTGAGTATCTCCTATGTTGTCCACCTTTACCTTACTTACCTTAAAATATCTCCTCCCATCTTCTATCTGTTTCATAACCTCCCTTCCACATAGGTATAATTCACATCCACAACTTGAAGCTCTATTATAATACTTGCATCTCTGGTGCATACACAATATGGTGGGAGCTTCATATGGACTTCTTATGAATCTGTTACTCTTCTAACTGGCTTTATCGTAGAGCCATCATAGAATATGGTTGTTGTACTATCTCTCTTGTACCTATGATATTAAGAGTGATTCTATTATGTCAATCACGATTTCTATAATTTTTTTGGGTCTAATAATCAGACTCCTTATTAACTTAGTTGATGTAACTCTTAGTTTCCTCTTCCCTCTAATCAACCTTTATGTAGGCTTAAGCTATCTTCCAATTTGCGGCTCATGGTATTAGTTTTAGCCTTTCATGGACGCTATGGAAAATCCATGATACCATCATCTAACAATTCAATCCTTTGCCTATGACTTGGACTCAATTCTTTCTTTTAACTTATACCAGAGTATTCTGCGGCTGTGTGATTGTTAACATATATGGTGCTTGGATAATACTCCAAAATCTTGAGTGCATTCATAACGTAACTAACTCTGGATTATCGATCGAATAATTCCTTTCGTTCCTTCTCAACTTTCTTTAAATGTAAGCAATTACTTTTCCTGGTCATTCTGCCACTTGTTGCACGAATACTTGGCTTATCTTAGTGCCCACATATATTAGAATTCCATACAACCCATATGATCTTGAATATCACCTTTTTGATTTTTTGTCTTCCTCCTGTTCATTAGCCACGATAGGTGCCACTTTATTATGAAGTGCATACAATGTTGTTGTGAGACTGTTGTTATAAGACCATTTTCCCTTTAGGTCATTGTGCTTAGGTTGAAGCCCTCTTCCTTATTTCCTCAGCTAGACTTTCGTTGTAGTGCTTAGGGAAGACCCTCTGACTCTTTTAAAGCTGCGAGCTTAATACGTCGTATACCCGATAGAATTTTTGATGTCCTTCCTCGCCTATAATTATCCGTAATTACTTAATTCCACGTCCTTGTGCATGTAAGGTTTCTCCGCAACTGATATTTTGACTTTCTTCCCAGTAGTACTCTCTTTTATTTCCGTAATACTCATACGGTACCTTTAACTACCCCAACTCCTATCTAAATATTTCGCAAGGATCACGATATGATTATGTGCGAGAGTGGATTCACTATGTTGGGGTTCACTATGTTTATCTTGCACGATTTGCTGATTTGTCTGTATCCTCTTGTCTAGCCATAACTAGGCTCTTCCTAAATCAACTACTAACTACTCGTTGCCCCATTCTTATATCAATATTCCACGTAATATTTCTTGGGTTATTTCTTTTTTCTTAACTTTAAGGGTGTTCATTGGTCAGTACGGTATGGTATTTAGACATTTTGATTTGTTATTTTTGGTATTCGGTTTCTTAAAATGCTATACCAATACCGTACCTAATCAAATTCAGTATGGTTTGGTTTTTCTCCTTTCGGTTTCGATTTATTCGGTATGGTAACTTCGATTTATTTGGTATGAATACAAACTAGTACGTAGAGTCATAAACTTTAATATTCTTAATTAAAGCACTCAAAAGTACAAACTAAAAACGTTTGTTGACAAAAGTTTTGTACAAAACCAGCAAATATCCACCTAGAGAGAGAAAACTGTGCATAAAGGAATAAATTTGGTCATTAGAAATGTCTTGTTACTTTTTTAGGGTTAATTGATGAACTTTTAAAATAAAGAAAAATAAAATTTTAGCTATTTTATATTTATGTTATAATTAATAATATGTGTATTGTGTAATATAATATATATATCGGTACGATATCGGTATTTCGATATTTTATTTTTAATAACAAATACCATACCTAATACCAAATTATTTTTAAAACTTAAACCAAATACCATACCGAATACCAAAATATCGAATACCAAATAACAAAATTTTCGGTTTCGATATTTACCAAATTATGCACAGCCTTACTTAACTCACCTCTCACACTGGCTCCTTATTTATCAAAAACATCCTGGGCCGGAACCCTTACTTCCGCTCCTTGATGTCGTGCTTGCATAATGTTCTGGAATTGTAGCATATCTGTAGGACTTGGATACGTGCAATCTCATTCTTTTCTCATTTTTATCGCATTCTTCCTTTACCATTCCATAGTTACTAGAATCACTTTATTCTAACTTAATGCCACATCACTCCATATTCTCCCCTTTAGGGGAGTACTAAGATTTAATGGTACGACGATCTACCCATAGATGTTTTACCTCTTCATCTTTGGCGTCCTTTCACATCATCGATGACCCTTACTCGCCTTGCGGTAATCCTTTGGTACCAAGGATAACAAAATTCCTTACTTACGAGGGTGACACCTAGTGTAACTGGCACACGTAGTTCCTTAAGCTTAACTTTTATCACATTGCTTGCTTTAGGGAAGCATCTTCCTGAATGAACTTTAAGGGTTATTCTTCTGTCATCCATTCTATTATTGCCAGAATGCAATCTCTGAAATTGTCATGATGCCGACTATTATCAAATTACTCAATCCCTAATTCATGTTTAGTTTCTCTTATTCACTAGCCCATACTGATTTATATTACTCTTGTGTCTAACTTTTCCTTCTGGTAGTCACGTTGGAGTCACAAACTTATTTCTCGAAATGACGATATGACTTTATGCCTATACTTTATAGTTGTCTCAAGGCCTGTCACCTCTCATCTTTTCCTTTACTTGATTATAGACTCTGTAATACTGTTATTTTTTTGATCTATTGTTCTCATCCATGTATCACATCTTACTCATAATGCTTCATTAACTCTCTTCTTATTTCCCTGCTAACAGTTCTGTCTATCACTTTATTCTGAAAATTTCAATAGGACATTCTTTTGCTTTTAGCTCCCCTTGTTCCATCCACTCGCTCTTCGGGTTGCCTAAAATTCTCTCTCTACTAGGGACGGGGCCACACTGAGATAATATGTATCCCTTCCAGGATTCCGGTGCCTATCTTTGTCGTACTCATATCTAGCTGTACTATTTTAGAGTGTCCCATCTGGGTGTCTCACAAGGAGATCTATTAGCACATTTACAATATTCTTCAGAAATTTCAACTAACGCAAACAATCCATCCGCCATTTTGGGTTACTCGTACCCCAGCCGGATCTTGATATCCCGTCCTTCTCTTAAACTATATCTGTAAGCTCCCATAGGGCATAACTGAGATGTGTGAGGCCGATTGTACATACATCTATTACTGTTGAAGGTAACTCAAAATGGTTATATTTCTCTGCCTGAATTGTAATACTGATAATCTTCATTAACTGGGCACCTCGTACCCTTCTTCACCTTGCTTATTTTACTTGTTGAAACTTGTATCTACCTTCTAAATCTCTCATTTCTGTTCACCATATGGGTGGACAGATATTCTTGCCTTAAGGCTCCTTATCAAGAAGCTTACACGCCTAAGTACACACATGTTCTGCTGAACACCTCACATTTACTTATCATAAGCATCATGCAAAATCGAGTTCCTTTGACTCCCCTCTTCCACATCCACATGCAATCTCTTACCAACTGTCTTTCTTGATGTAGGTATTGTCGTATTACGAATAAAATAAATTTTAAGAGTTTGATTCTTATAACTGAGCTCTACCACACGATCTGGATTAGGAAGAAAGTGTGACAGTCCTAAATACCATGTAACCTTGTTCTTATAAGTGTGGTGCATAACACAACCATAAACAAGACTCTACTAGACACGTCTTGTAGACTCCCTAGGACATAACTGCTCTAATACCACTTTTGTCATGACCCCAATCGATGGGCCGCGACGGGCACCCTATACCTTACTCAACTAAGTATCAACTTAACGTATCTTTTTGTATCATACTACTATAGGTAAATGAGATGGAAAGGCTGTCGTGAGATAAGTAGAATAAAAGATGAGGAAATACTCGACATTGGACGACCCAACATGTAATACAAACATATACATATGGCATATGGGCCTATAAGACCAAAATGATCACTCGTATACTGAACATAGGCTGACAAGTCCATACAATCTTTCATGTACATAACATATGTCTACAAGCCTCTAAGAGTAGATAAATACCATAAAGGTCAGGACAGGGCCTCGCCATATTAATCAATACATGTTCAAATCATACTAACCAAATAAGCAACTCTGGAGTAAATAGAGCGCACCGACACCTTCCACTGAGCTGATAGCCTACTTGGAGGACTCTCAACCTTTCTATCGGGACCTACGGTCATGAAACAGAGCGCCATCCGGTATGGGTCAGTGTACATGTGTAAATGCATGAAATGCATAAGAAGTGCGTTAATAAGATTTCTCGGAATGTCATAAGATCATTACGACTTTGATAAATATCATGAAATAGACTTTATCAACTTACGTATTTTCTTAGACCCATGAACAAATGATAGAATAAGACACATAGGAAATCAAGAACATAGGCACCTCTAGTACTTCTATGAATAGAGTCATTTATGAAAGTTGTGCATTTTCTCGTTTCGTTTGTATCATATGGATCATACCAAAAGGAAATAAGGGATAGACTTAACATACCTAAGTCGATTCTCTTGACAATCCCTCTAACACAGGTTAATTGCAACAAAACATGCAACGGCGGATCGAAGTAAGGTAAACCCGTATGATATTCTTGAGAAAGATTGTACTGTGCTCTCTTAAAATTGTAAATCCCGTTGCTATTACATAGTATAACTTCGTACCAATTTTCTGAAGGATATCTGTTACTTGTAGATTTAGATATATGCATCTCTCTTTGAATTAGAGATGTTTTTTATCCTAGTGGGTGTGGACCCACTTAGGAGATGACTTGGCCACCAAAATTTCTCTCATTTTGCCACCTTGTTACTTGAGTTAAGACTCATTACTTGGTCTTTGATCAAGACATTATTGGCTTCCACGTTGGGAGGCTCCTTAATCTTATCCAAACATCTTAATTACTTAATAAATCTCCCACTAAAAATACGTAATTACCTAGTTATTCACATAATTAAGAATTATCTCAAATTACTTAAAATACTATTCATTTTTAACACACTTTATATACCTTACTATCATGGTCATGTGGTACTTTGTATGACACAAGTCCATAAATACCGGATATTATAGTTTAGACCATATTTTATCCCAAAATGTCAAACTTCAACGAAACTCATTTTTTTTATTCGCTCACCCTCTCACCTTCATGAATTTACTTATCACTTGTTTGAAATAGCATAATACTTATAATCTCGAAATAATCTCATTCCTGAACTTACGTCGATTAACTTACGACGAAACTTTAACATACGAAAATGTGGGATGTAACATCTCATTTTCGAGATTTCATCAATTTACTTATGGCATACTTTCCCGTATAAAAATATGGGGTGTAACAACGACATCACCCTTCGTGCATTAACACTCACAATGTGGCACGACATCATCGATGTGCTCTAACACTTTACCACATAACAGTGAACAAGTAATAACAGGGAGATAGGGTCAACAAGAACAATCTGTACTTCCACAATGGTTTCACAATACCAATCTCAACTTTGGAATCAATACTCAATTATCACAAAATCCCATAAACACGGTAAGAATGATCAATTTGAAAAATAACTAGTCTAAGCATGGATAACATGATCAAAGTAAACAATGATTCCAAGGAACAAGTCTCACCCGCATGCTTTAACCCGACAACAACTTAAGTACTCGTCACCTCACATATATGTTGTACCTAAAATCTAAACATGTAGCAAATAGACAAACAATTCATAATCTTTCAAGTCAAGGTTAAGGACGACACTTACCTCGCTCCATAGGTCCACTTAAAGCTCAACCACAACTTTTCCTTTCAAGAAAGCCTCTGAACCAATAGAATCTAGCAAATTACCAACCAAACGATTCAATTTAAGCCTACCCACGATTGCAAAGGATTCAATTTAGGTCATTATTGAATAAGTCAACAAAATTCAACTTCCGAACCCCCTTGGTCCTAACCCGAAATTCGAACCAAAACCCGATTACCTATTCACCCCCAGGCCCGGTTATATAATTTGTTTTGGAATCTGACCTCAATTTGAGGTCTAAATCCCCATTTCACAAAAAATCCCTAATTCTACCCAAAACCCCCAATTTCAACCATGAAAATACCCCAATTTCAACCATGAAAATACAAAATTTTAGGTTTAAATCTTAGGAAATGTAGTGAAAGATTGAAAGAAACTAGTTTATAATCACTTACCAATTATTTGGGGAAGAAAGGTTCTTGGGAAAATCACCTCTAGGGTTTTCTTGTTTTGAAAATTTAAAGAATGGGAGAAAATCCCATTTTCCAGCTATTAGACCAGTTGCAGGTGTCGCAATTGCAACCTGGGGTTCGCAATTGAAAACCCTAAAAATGCGAGCTTTTCTTCGCAAATGTGGAGTCGTACTATTCCTGCTATCATCATAATTGTGATGACTTGTTCGCAATTGCAAACAGTGGCCTCCTCAATTCTGACCAAATGACCGCAAATGCGAACTCAGTGCTTACCCACCCCTCTTCGCAAATATGAAGGTTTTGTGACTGTTAGTTTGGTAGTTAAATAGTATTAAATAACCCTAATCACATATGTATTAGGAGTAGGACATGTATTATATATATATATATATATATGTATATATATATACATGTATATATATAGGGCCTATTGTATCATTGTTAGGATATGTGAATAATATATTTTCCCGTGCATTCTCACATGGTATCAGAGCAGTAGTGAGAAAATATCCGGGAAAGAAAACCCAGCCAAAATAGTCGTCGTTCTTCAATTCCGGCGACTTTTTAGAGCATTTTTTTTCGAAAAAACCAATATCCATCGGTGTTGTGAAAAAATCAACACCACCATGAGGTAGATCATCTTCCGGAGATCAACACGTAAAAATTTCTCCGGCAGACCCCCTCCCATGCGCCCTCACGCGCCGCCGGAAAAATATTTTTCGGCGAGTCTCCAACGTCACACGCCGGCGCGTGAGGCTTCTTCCTGCCATTTTTTGGCCGAGCTTCTTCAGGATAACCTGGTCGCATAGCAATTCTGACCCTACCCATGCTTTTATTTTTTAATTCCGAGTATTTTGAGTTTTTTCGGCAACTACACTATTTGTTTTTCGGCAGCTACATTAATTTGCCAGCAAAACAGTGTCTTCCTTCGTCTGTTTCAGGGAGTTTTCAATTGATTTTTCTATTATTTGGTGATAATTTTATAGATCTCTCTTCAACGATGTCTTTGGGATTTGATGCTTTCGGGTCTAAAAAACCGGGCTGTGGAAGTTCCGGTGTAGTGATTACCTCAGAACCTTTAATGGAAAGTTCAAACTACTTTGCTTGGGCTTCGTCTGTCGAGCTGTGGTGTAAAGGTCAAGGTGTTCAAGATCATCTAATCGAGAAGTCTAGCGAAGGAGATGAAAAGGCCAACACACTTTGGGAGAAGATCGATGCTCAATTATGCAGTATTCTATGGCGATCTATTGATTCTAAGTTGATACCCTTGTTTCGTCCATTCCAGACATGTTATTTGGTTTAGGAAAAGGCTCGCACTTTATACACTAATGACATACTCATTTCTATGACGTGATATCGCGGATAACAAATTTAAAGAAACATGAATTAGATATGTCTACTTACTTAGGACAAGTACATGCAGTCATGGAGGAATTTGAGAAGTTGATGTCAGTTTCTGCTAGTGTTGAAAAGCAACACGAGCAGTGACAAAAGATGTTTCTAGTTCTTACTCTTGCTGGACTACCTAATGATCTTGACTTAGTACGCGATCAGATTTTGGCTACTCCTACTGTCCCCACAGTTGATGAATTGTTCTATTGATTACTTCGCCTTGCTGCAACACCAAGTCACCCAGTGTTCTCCTCAAAGACACTTGACTCATCTGTTCTCGCATCCCAGTCAGTGGACAATCAGGCATCTCCAACTATGGATAATAGACGAGGAGGGGGTCGTTTTGGAAGATCTAGACCCAAGTGCTCTTATTGTCATAAACTTGGACACACCCGTGACGTGTGCTATTCTTTATATGGCCGTCCACCCAAAAATGCTTATGTTGCTCAGACCGAGACTACAGGTAATCAGGGATTTTCTTTATCTCAAGGGGAGTATAATGAGTTCCTTCAGTATCGAGCAAGTAAGCAGACATCTCCACAAGTAGCCTCTGTTGCTCAGACTGATACTTCTGTTGTTGGTAATTCTTTTGCTTGTGTTTCCCAGTCTAGTATTGTTGGACAATGGGTTGTGGACTCATCCACTTCTGATCATATCTCTGGTAGTAAATCACTTTTGTCAAATATTGCGTATTCACAGTCTCTTCCCACTTTTACTTTAGCCAATGGGTCTCAAACTAAAGCAAAAGGAGTTGGACAAGCGAATCCCCTACCCTCTGTCACTCTAGATTTTGTTCTTTATGTCCCTGGCTGTCCTTTTAATCTTGAATCTGTTAGTCGTTTGACTCGTGCCCTCCATTATGATATATATTTTATTGATGATTCTTTTATTATGCAGGACCGCAGTACGGGACAGACGATTGGAACAGGACTTGAATCAGAAGGCCTTTACTACCTTAACTCACTCAATTCCTCCAAGGCATGTCTAGTTACAGATCCTCCAGACCTAATTCACAGACGTTTAGGACATCCAAACTTATCCAAGCTTCAGAAGATGGTGCCTAGTTTGTCTAGTCTATCTACATTAGAGTGTGAGTCATGTCAACTTGGGAAACATACGCGAGCTTCCTTTCCTCGTAGTATTGAGAGTCATGCAGAGTCTGTTTTTTCTTTAGTTCATTCTGATATATGGGGTCCGAGTAGAGTCAGTTCAACCTTGGGATTTCGTTATTTTGTTAGTTTCATTGATGATCATTCAAGATGTACTTGGATTTTCTTAATGAAAGATCGTTCTGAGTTGTTTTCTATATTCTAGAATTTTTGTGCTGAAATCAAAAATCACTTTGGTGTTTCTATTCGCACTTTTCGTAGTGATAATACCTTAGAATATTTATCCTCTCAATTTCAGCAGTTTATGACTTCTCAAGGCATTATTCATCAGACCTCTTGTCCTTATACACCTCAGCAAAAAGGGGTTGCAGAGAGAAAGAATTGGCATATCATTGAGACTGCTCGCACTTCTCATTGAATCTCATGTTCCGCTGCGTTTTTGGGGCGATGCAGTTCTCACAGCTTGTTATTTGGTTAATCGGATGCCTTCATCTCCCATCCAGAATCAGATCCCGCATTCGGTGTTGTTTCCTGAGTCACCCTTATACTCTCTTCCCCCTCGTGTTTTTGGGAGCACTTGTTTCGTACATAACTTAGCCCCAGGGAAAGATAAATTAGCTCCTCGTGCTCTCAAGTGTGTCTTCCTTGGTTATTCTNAGAATAAGATTCTGTATTCAATATTGTTTCCCCAGTCACCCTTATACTCTCTTCCCTCTCGTGTTTTTGGGAGCACTTGTTTTGTTCATAACTTAGCCCCTAGGAAAGATAAGATAGCTCCTCGTGCTCTCAAGTGTGTCTTCCTTGGTTATTCTCACGTTCGAAAGGATATCGTTGTTACTTACCTGATCTTCGTAAGTACCTTATGTCATCAGACGTCACATTTTTTGAGTCTAAACCTTTCTTTACTTCTTCTGACCACCTTGATATATCTGAGATCTTACCTATACCGACCTTTAAGGAGTTTACTACAGCTCTTGCTTCACCTTCCACCACAGAAGTCTTACCCATTCTAACTGTTGGGGAGTCTAGTGTGGCTCCTCCTAGATCCCCAGCCACAGGAGCACCACTGTTGACTTATCATCATCGTCCGCACCCAGCATCAGGCCCAACTGATTCACGTACTGCACCTGACCCTGCTCCTACTGCGGACTTGTCTCTTCCTAGTACACCGATTGCACTTCGGAAAGGTATATAGACCACACTTAATCCTAATCCCCATTATGTCAGTTTAAGTTATCATCGTCTGTCATCACCCTATTATGCTTTTATATCTTCTGTCCTCTGTTTCCATCCCTAAGTCTACAGGTGAAGTATTGTCTCATCCAGGATGGCGACAGGCTATGACTGACGAGATGTCTGCTTTACATACGAGTGGTACTTGGGAGCTCGTTCCTCTTCCTTCAGGTAAATCTACTGTTGGTTGTCACTGGGTGTATGCAGTCAAGGTTGGTCCAGATGGCAAGATTGATAGACTTAAGGCCCGTCTTGTTGGCAAGGGATATACTCAGATATTTGGGCTCGATTACAGTGATACCTTCTCTCATGTGGCTAAGGTAGCATCAGTACACCTTTTTCTATCCATGGCTACTATTGGCCATTGGCCTCTCTATCAGCTGGACATTAAGAATGCTTTTCTACACGGTGACCTTGAGGATGAAGTTTATATGGAGCAACCACCTGGGTTTGTTGCTCAGGGGGAGTCTCGTGGCCTTGTATGTCGCTTGCGCCGATCACTTTATGGTCGTCTCCTCGAGCCTGGTTTGGTAAGTTCAACACAATTATCCAGGAGTTTGGCATGACTCGGAGTGAAGCTGATCACTCTGTATTTTATCGGCATTCTGCTTCGAGTCTCTGTATTTATCTGGTGGTCTATGTTGATGATATTGTTAGTACCGACAATGATCATGATGATATTAATAAATTGAAGCAACATCTCTCTCAACACTTTCAGACTAAGGATCTGGGCAAACTAAAGTATTTTGTGGGTATTGAGGTCGATCAGTCTAGCTCAGGTATTGTGATATCACAATGGAAGTATGACTTAGACATTCTTGAGGAGACAGGAATGACAGGTTGTAGACCGATTGACACTCTGATGAATCCGAATTCGAAACTTCTGCCAGGACAGGGGGAGTCGCTTAGCAATCCTGCAAGATATAGGCGGCTGGTTGGTAAACTAAATTATCTCACAGTGACTAGACCTGACATTTCCTTTCCTGTGAGTGTTGTAAGTCAGTTTATGGATTCTCCCTGTGATAGTCATTGGGATGCAGTTGTCCGCATTCTTCGATATATAAAATCGGCTCCAGGCAAAGGGTTATTGTTTGAGGATCGAGACCATGAGCAGATTGTTGGATACTTAGATGCTAATTGGGCAAGATACCTTCTGACAGACGTTCTACGTCTGGATATTGTGTTTTCGTAGAAGGCAATTTGGTGTCTTGGAAGAGCAAGAAACAAAATGTAGTTGCTTGATCTAGTGTAGAAGCAGAATATCGAGCAATGGCTATGGCAACATGTGAGCTAATTTGGATCAAACAATTGCTCAAGGAGTTTACATTTGGTGACATCAGCCAGATGGATCTTGTGTGCGATAATCAAGCTGCCCTTCATATTACATCAAATCCGGTGTTCCATGAGAGGACTAAACACATTGAGATTGATTGTCACTTCATCAGAGAAAAGATACTCTTAGGAGATATTGCTACAAAATTTGTGAAGTCGAATGATTAGCTTGCTGATATTTTCACCAAGTCCCTCACTGGTCCTCGTATTAATTATATATGGAACAATCTCGGTACATATGATTTATATGTACCAGCTTGAGGGGGTGTGTTAGTTTGGTAGTTAAATAGTAGTAAATAACCCTAATCCCATATGTATTAGGAGTAATACATGTATTATATATATGTAGGGCCTATTGAATCATTGTTAAGATATGTGAATAATATATTTTCCCATGCATTCTCACACTCACAAATGCGAACGTGGCAGAGGTTGCAAATGCGAAGCCAGACCTCGCAAATGCGAGATTAGAGGCCTGCACTAGAACTGAAACACACCAGTAGTGGTTCTAAGTCCAATTTCACTTTGTAGCCTACCCGAAACTCACTCGAGCCCTCGGGACTCTAATCAAATATGCACACAAGTCTAAAAACATCATAAGAACTTGCTCGCGCGATCAAATCGCCAAAATAACACCTAGAACTACGAATTTAGCATCAAATCAAAGGAAATTTTCAAGAAAACTCATGAACTTATAATTTCACAACCAAACGTCCGAATCACGTCAAACCAACTTCATTTCTCACCAAATTTGATAGGCAAGTACCAGGTTTTGGAACCAAAATACGGACCCAATAACCAAAAATCAAACATTTCAAAGTCATTAAGCCTTTAACATTCAAATTTCAACAAAGTGCGATAACTCGGGCTAGGGAATTCCGAATTTGATTCTAGGCATACGCCCAAGTCCCAAATCACGATAAGGACTATCGGGACCGTCAAAACATGAATCCGGGTCTATTTGCTCAAAACATTGACCAAAGTCAACTCAAATGGATTTTAAGTGAAAATTTCATATTTTCTCAGTTCTTAACGTAAAAGTTTTCCAGAAAAAGCACCTAGACTATGCACACAAATCGAGGAGGGCTAAAATGAGGTATTTAAGGCTTCGAAGTGCAGAATTAGGTTCTAAAACGTAAGATGACCTATCGTGTCATCATATTCTCCACCTTTAAAACAACCGTTCATCCTCGAACGGACATAGAAAAGTACCTGGGCTGGTGAAAGGGTGGGGATATCTACTCTGCTTGTTTGACTAGGACTACAAAGTAGCTGCTTTGACGGGCTGACCTCTCCACTGCACTCGGGCTAAAGGATAATCTTCGACCTCAACTGACAAACCTGCCGGGCTAGAATAGTCATCGGTTCCTCCTCATAAGTCAAATCCTTGTCCAATTGGACAAAGATAAAATCTAATACGTGGGACGGATTGTTGTGATAATTCTGGAGCATGGACACATGGAACATCGGATGAACTGCTGATAAACCTGATGGCAATGCAAGCCTGTAAGCCACCTCTCCCACTATCTCAATAATCTCAAAAGGTCCGATATACCTAGATCTCAACTTGCCCTTCTTTCACAACCTCATCACACCCTTCATGGGTGATACCCAGAGCAACACTCTCTCTCTGACCATGAATGCAACATCATGAACTCTACGATAGACATAACTCTTCTACCTGGACTGAGCTGTGCGAAGTTGATCCTGAATAATCTTGACCTTATCCAAGGAATCCCGTACTAAATATGTACCCAACAACCGAGCTTCCTCCGGCTCGAACCATCCAACTAGCGATCGGCACCGCCTACCGTATAATGCCTCATAAGGAACCATCTGAATGCTCGACTGGTAGCTTTTGTTGTAGGCAAACTCCGACAGTGGCAAGACTTGATCACAAGAACCTCCAAAGTCTATAACACACGCGCGGAGCATATCCTCCAATATCTGAATAGTGCGCTCGGAGTGTCCGTCCATTGGAGGATGAAATACCGTTCTCAGCTGCACCTGCATGCCCAAATCACATTGTACTGCCCTCCAAAAGTGCGAGGTGAACTACGTACCTCGATCAGAAATTATAGACACGGGCACATTGTGAAGACGGACGATCTCGCGAATGTAAATCTCTACTAACCGCTCTGAAGAGTAGGTAACTGCCATAGAAATGAAGTGCGCTGACTCGGTCAGCCTGTCCACAATGACCCAAACTACATCGAATTTCCTCTAAGTCTATGGGAGTCCAACAACAAAATCCGTAGTTATATGCTTCCACTTCCACTCAATAATCTCTAACTTCTGAAACAAACCACCAGGTCTCTAATACTCACACTTTAACTGCTGACAATTTAGACACCGAGCTACATATGCAACTATGTCCTTCTTCATTCTCCTCCACCAATAATGCTTCCGAAAGTCTTGATACATCTTGGAGGCATCCGGATAAATAGAATACCGAGAATTATGGGCCTCCTCAAGAATCAGCTCACGAAGTCCATCCACTTTAGACACACAAACACGACCCAGCATCCCAAAACTCCATCATCTCTAACAGTAACCTACTTGGCACCACTGTGCCACACTGTGTCTCTAAGGACAAGCAAATGAGGATCGTCGTACTGACTCTCCATGATGCGCTCAAATAGGGAAGATCAAGAGATTGTACAAGCTAGGACAAGACTGGGCTCTGAAATATCCAACCTCACAAATTGATTTGACAAAGTCTGAACATCTTATGCAAGCGTTCTCTTACCGACTGGAATGTACGCAAGGCTAACCATACTTGCTGCCTTTTGACTCAAAGTGCCGGCCACCACATTGGCCTTCCCGGGATGATACAAGATGGTGATATCATAGTCTTTCAATAGCTCCAACCACCTTCTCTGTCTCAAATTGAGATCCCTTTTCTTGAACAAATACTAAAGGCTCCGAAGATTCGTGAAAACCTCACATGACACGCCGTAAAGATAGTGCCTCCAAATATACAACGCATGAGCAATGGATACCAACTCTAAGTTATGGACATGGTAATTCTTGTCATGAACCTTCAATTGCTTCGACGCATACGCAATCACGCTGCTATCCTGCATCAATACTGCACCGAGCCTAACAAAAACATGGGATGCATCACAATAAACCGTATAAGATCCTGAACCTATAGGAAACACCAACACTGGCACTATAGTCAAAGTAGTCTTGAGCTTCTAAAAGCTCGCCTCACACTCGTCTAACCATCTGAATGGGGAACCCTTCTTGGTTAACCTAGTCAACATGGCTATAGATGAGAAGCCCTTCACAAACCAACGGTAATAACCCGCCAAACACAAGAAACTCTGGATCTCCGTGGCTGAAGAGGGTTTAGGCCAGTTCTGAATGCCTCAATCTTCTAAGGGTCTACCTGGATGCCCTCTGCTGATACAACATGCCCCAAGAAAGCGACTGAATCCAGAGTCTGAAGTACAATCTAAAGATGCTTCTCGTTCTCCTCTCGACTACGGGAGTAGATCACGATATTATCAATAAACACAATTACAATGGAGCCCAAGTAGGGCCTAAACACTCGGTTCATCAAATCCATAAATGCTGTTGGGAAATTTGTCAACCCAAAGGACATCACTAGAAACTCATAATGCCCGTACTGAGTCTGAAAAGCTGTCTTAGGGACACCGGATGCCCTAATTCTCAACTGATGGTAGCCAGAACTTAAATCAATCTTCGAAAATACTTTGGCACCCTGCATCTGATTAAATAAGTCATCAATCCTCCATAATGGATACTTGTTCTTTATGGTGACTTTATTTAACTACCGATATTCTATGCATATCCTCATCAATCCATCCTTGTTCTTCACGAACAACACATGCACACCCTAGAGAGAGACAATAGGTCTAATGAATCCCTTATCAAGCAAATCCTGCAATTGCTCCTTCTATTCTTTCAACTCTAGCGGGGCCATATAGTACGGCGGAATAAAAATGGGCTGACTGCCCGAAACCAAGTCAATACAGAAGTCAATATCTCTGTCCGGTGGCATCCCCAGTAGGTCGGCAGGAAACACCTCTAGAAACTCGCGTAAAACTGTACTGAATCCATGGAAAGAACCTCTGCATTAGAATTGCGACATAAGCCAAATAGGTTAGACACCTATCACGACCCAAATCTATGAGCCGCGATCGGCACTCGGTACCTTACTCAATCGAATACCAACATAACGTATCTTTCGTATCATGCTATCATAGATAAATGAGGCGGAAAGGATGCCGTAGGATAACTAGAATAAAACATGTAATACCAACTTATAAATAAGACATACATGCCTATAAGACCAAAATGATCACTCGTACACTGAACATAGGCCATACAATATTTTACGTACATAACATATGTCTACAAGCCTCTAAGAGTAGATAAATACCATAAAGGTCGGGCTAGGGACCCACCATACTAAACAATACACGTCCAAATCATACTGACCAAATAAGAAACAACGGAGCAAATAGAGCGCACCAACATCTTCCACTAAGATGATAACCTACTTGGAGGACTCTCGACCTGCCTATCGGGACCTGCGGGCATGAAACAAAGCGTTCCCAGGCAAAAGGGACGGCAGTACAAATAATGTACCCACTATGTAAGGAATAAAAATCATTAAATAATAGACATAAGAGAAACATGGAGCAAAAGACTCGACATGTAAGTCTGAATAGCTCTGTGAATTATTTCATATTTATAATGTCATGCATATGCGTATAAATATCATACCATGCATATATTTATGCATACATAACATCATCAAGCCTCTAAGGGCATCCCATCATATCATCTCGGCCACTGTGGGCAAATCATCAACGTATACCAGCTGATCAAGTGGTGGTGCGTATATAACGCCGTAACCTTTTTCCATATATATATATATATATATATATATATATATATAACGCCATCTGGTCATGGGCCAATGTACATGTATAACTGAATGCAATGCATGAGAAATACGTCAATAAAATCTCTCAGAACGTCATAAGACCATTATTCCTCTGGTTAATATCATGAAATAAACTTTATCAACTTACGTATTTTCTGAGAACCATGAACATATGATAGAATAATAGGATACATGGTCAATCAAGAACATAAGCATCTCTAGCATTTCTATGAATATTGTCATTTATGGAAGTTGTGCATTTTCTCGTTTCGTTTGTATCGTATGGATTGTACCGAAAAGAAAGAAGGGATAAACTTAACATACCTAAGTCAATTCTCTTGACAATCCCTCTAAAAACGTCAATTGCGACAAAACACGTAATGGCAGATCGAAGTAAGGAGAAATCTATATGATGTTCTTGATAAAGATTACACCGTACTCCCTTAGAATTGCAAAATCCCGTTGATATTATGCTAAGAAGTCTCATATAAATTCTTGTTGAAGTAACTCAGGTTACTATCATATAGGTTCTTGGATGAAATTTTCTTGCTGAAGATCATTACTTGGAGATGGAGTGTAAGCATGTCTCTTTTGTGTATCAAATAAGCCCTTTAGTATTAGTGAGTATGGGCCCACGAATTTGATGACTTAGCCACTCAGTCTTCTAAATGTGCCATGTTGCCATGTTGAGATCATTACTTGTTGATTCTTTGGCTTTCATTGGCTGCCACGTAATGTTTCCACCCAACTTATCCAATTACATTTTTAATCTCTCAAAAATCCATAGTTAACCAATTATCCACATAATTAAGAATTATCTCAAATTACTTAAAATATTACTCACTTTTAACACACTTTATACATTTTACTATCATGGTCATGTGGTATCTTGTATGGCACTAATCTATAAATATGGGGAATTATAGTTTGGACCCTATTTTATCTCAAAATGACAACCTTCAATAGATCTTTGATATTTTTACCCTCTCACCTTCACGAATTTACTTATCACTTGTTTGAAATAGCATAATACTTATAACCTCAAAATAATCTCATTCCCAAGCTTACGTAGATTAACTTACGATGAAACTTTAACGTTCAAAAATACGGGATGTAACATCTCATTTCAATTTACTTATGGCATACTTTCACGTACGAAAACATGGGGTGTAACAACACCCCTTCTCGATCATACGCCGAGCCTTCATATAAGAGATAACCATGTTAGTATAATGGCTAGGAGTCCCTCTCCACTCTATTCGAGGCAACTCCGGCAAGGCTAAGCTCACTGTCTTGGCATGACAATCCAATATAGCGTGATAAGGTGACAACCAATCCATACCCAAGATAACATCAGAATCTACCATATCAAGAAGTATAAGATCTACACTAGTCTCAAGACTCCCAATAGTAACCACAAACGAACGATAAACGCGGTTTATAACAATAGCATCACCCAAAGGTGTGGACACATGCATAGGAGCACTGAAAGAATCACGAGGCACAACCAAATATGAAGCAAAATAAGCTGACATATAGGAGTAAGTAGAACCCGGATTAAATAGAACTGAAGTATCTCTACCGCAAACTGAAATAGTACCTGTGATAAAAGAGTAAGATGAAACAGCCTCAGGCCTGGCTGAAAAAGCATAGCATCAGGGCTAGGCCCCACCACACTAAACTGCATCTCTAGGACGGCCCCTAGCTAGCTGGCCTCCACCTCTAGCAGCCAGAAAACCACCTCTAACGGCCTGACCATGACCTCTGGCTGCCTGACCGCTTCCTCTAGCCAGCTGAGTAGGTGGTGAAGCACCCAGTGCCGGGACCATGGCACGAGAACCCTGACGGTGTGAACTACTCTATGCACGAGGGTAAAATCTAGCAATGTGCCTCGGATCACCACAAGTATAACAGGACCTCGACTACTGACCCTGAAACTGACCCTGTCAACCTGTGTAAGCACACTGAAAACTCTGGAGCGGAGGTGCACTAATAGGAGCTGGTGGGGCACTGTAGGCTAGCTTGTCGAAATAAGGCATATGAGAGCCACGCCGATCTGAAGCACAGTGGGATGCTTGGAGTGCCGAATGAAACGGCCTGGGTGGATGGCCACGACTAAAAGTACCCTTGCCTCTAGACGAGGCACCACTAAACCCAATCGAATGACGAGGCATCTTGTAAGACCCCTAACCTCCCCCCCTTTGCAAGAACCATCTCGACTCGCCTGAAAATATTGGCAGCCGTCTTAAAAGAAATCTCACTCCCGATCTTCTTAGACATCTACAACTTGATAGGCTGAGCAAGTCCCTCAATAAACCTCCTCACTCTCTCTCTCTTGATAGGAAGCAGAAGAATAACATGAAAGATCTACAAAATGGGTCTTGACTGAGTAACAACCATACTGCTCTACTGGAGACGCTCGAACTGCCGATGATACTCCTCCCTCAATTTGATAGGAAGGAACTTCTCAAGAAATATCTGAGAGAACTGGTCTCGAGTAAGAGAAGGAGACCCAACTGGTCTAGTCGATACAAAATCCTTCCACCATCTCTTGGAAAAACCCGTCATCTGAAACACAGCAAAATCGACCCCATTGGTCTCAATTATCCTCCTGTTTCGCGGAACCTCATGGCAGCGGTCAAGATAATCATGTGGGTCCTCAAAAGGTGCACCACTGAAGTGAACTGGAAAGAGCTTGGTTAACTTGTCCTATCTCAATAAGCCTCAGAAGACATAGATGGTCCATCACCGGCATGTGCCGCAACAACCGACTGAACTATTCCGACTGGATGAGCTGTTGGAGTTTGATACTGGGAAGCCATCTTCTTTGGAGTGTGAATAGCCAGGGTCTGTGCTCCTCCCCCAACTTGAGAGACGGCTGGTGCCATGGGAAATGTACTGGGCTGGGCCACACTCTCCATAAGGCCCACCAAACAAACCAAAGCGTCCTGAAGCACTGGGGTGGCGATGAACCCCTCCAGGACCTGAGCTGGTCCGACAGGAACAGTCTTGGCTGGAACCTCCTCATCAAACTTTACCTGAGGCTCCACTGCTGGTTCTGCTGCTCGAGCTCTAAGCTAAGCCCTACCCTACCTCAGCCTCTGGCACGGCCTCGGCCTCGACCTCTACCCCTCGTAGGAGCTGCCACTGGGGGCTCTGGCTGCTGCTCAGCTTAAGATGTGGTACTTACTCTCGCCATATGCGAGAGAAGAAGAGTGGAAGATTTCAATTAGCATTGAGAGAAAAAAATGCACGACAGAGAAGAATAGAAGTGAAATTTGTTCTAAAACTTCATAGTCTCTAGAAGAGAAGTACAGACGTCTCCTTATCAATCCTCCAAACTCTACTAAACCTGCTCATGACTTTTGAGACCTGAGCAACCTAGTGCTCTGATACCAACTTGTCACGACCCGAAATTCCCACCTTCAGATCGTGATGGTGCCTAATGTTTCACTTGCTAGGCAAGCTAACATTAATGGATCCTTTAAGCCCATTTTAGTCAATTTCAATAACAAAATCAATTAAGCTAAATAGAAGCTAAAACTGAAATGCAGAATAACATAAAGCCCATAATATCTGATACAATTTGGATTTGGAGTCACAACTCATGAGCTTCTAAGATTTACTACAACTAGAGTCTGAAGGAATTACAAGTGTTCGGAATGAAAAGAAATAGTAAAATAGGAAAAATAGAACGGGACTCCAAGGTTTGAGAATGCCAACAGATCTAGCTTGAGTCTCCAACAAGCAAATCCAAACTGCTAAGCCTCACGATCAGCTAGTGCTAGTACCATAATCTGCACAAGAAGTGTTGAGTGTAGTATGAGTATAACCGTCCCCATGTACTCGTAAGTGCCGAGTCTAACCTCGACGAAGTAGTGACGATGCTATGACAAGACACTCACATAACAAACCTGTGCAAATAACAGTATAAGAACAAGATAACAACAGATAAAAGCTAATCATGTACTATTAGGAGGGGGACATGCTAAATGGGATACAAAATACGAGAGATACAAAGGAAATGATAACCAGAACAGACAATATGCCTTTAACCAGTGAAAACAATTTAGCACAATAAAGAAAATTGCACAGCGTCACCTTTAGTGCTTTTATTCTCAACCTCACAATGAAATAATGACACTGCACGACATCACCCTTCGTTCTTTTACTCTCACTCTCAATATAAATCAATAGATACGACACCACATCACCCTTCGTACATTAACATTCATAACATGGTACAACATCACCCTTCGTGTATTAACACTCATAATATGGCATGTCATCACCCTTCATGCATTAACACTCACAATATGACACGACATCATCCTTCGTGCTCTAACACTCTCCCTTGCCACATAACAATGAACAAGTAATAATAGGGAGATAGGGTCAACAAGAATAAGCCTTACTTCCAAAATGGTTCCACAATACCAATCTCATCTTTGGAATCAATACTCAATTATCACAAAAACCCATAAACACGGTAAGAACGATCAATTTGACAAATAACTAGCCTAAGCAAGGATAACATCATCAAAGTAAACAATAATTGCAATGAACAAGTCCCACCCGCATGCTTTAACCTGACAACAACGCGTAAGTACTTGTCACCTCACATATTCGCTGTACCCAACATCTAAACATGTAGAAAATAGATAAACAAGTCCTAATCCCTTAATTCAAGGTTAACCATGATACTTACCTTGCTCCAAAGGTCTACTCAAAACTCAACCACAACTTTTCCTTTCAAACAAGCCTCCGAACCAATAGAATCTAGCAAATTACTAACCAAACGATTCAAATTAAGCCTTAGGAACTATCCA
Organism: Nicotiana paniculata; assembly: GCA_005239505.1. Lineage (NCBI taxonomy): Eukaryota > Viridiplantae > Streptophyta > Magnoliopsida > Solanales > Solanaceae > Nicotiana > Nicotiana paniculata. The sequence goes on from ML306729.1 coordinate 55,731, forward strand.
CAATTGCAAAGGATTCCATTTTAGTCATTATTGAAAAAGTCAACTCCCAAGCTCGGTTGGTCCAAACACGAAATTCTGACAAAAACCCGATTACCCATTCAACCCCGAGCCCAATTATGTAATTTGGTTCGGAATCCGATCTCAATTTGAGGTTTTAATCCCCATTTTACAAAAATTGCTAATTCTACCCAAACCCCCAAATTCCATCATGGAAACACAAGATTTTGGGTTGAAATCTTAGAAAATATAGTGAAAGATTGAAAGAAACTAGTTTAGAATCACTTACCAATGATTTGGGGAAGAAGGGTTCTTGCAAAAATCGCCTCTAGGGTTTTCTTGTTTTGAAAATTTGAAGAATGGGAGAAAATCTCGTTTTTCAGCTATTACACCAGTTGCAGGTGTCACATTGCGACTTGGAGTTCACAATTGCGAACCCTGCAAATGTGAGCTTTCTTCGCAAATGTGAAGTCTCACTATTCCTGCTACCATCGCAATTGCGAAGGCTTGTTCGCAATTGCGACCAAATGACCGCAAATGCAAACTCACTGCTGACCCACCTCTCTTCGCATTTGCAACTTCGAAAATGTGAACCTGAAAGAGGTCGCAACTGCGAAGCCTGATCTTGCAAATGTGACATCAGAGACCTGCACCAGAACTGAAACTCACCAGCAATGTTTCTAAGTCAAATTTAACTCCGTAGTCTATCTGAAACTCACCTGAGCCTTAAGGCTCTAAATCAAATATGCACATAAGTCTGACAATATCATTCGAACTTGCTCGCGCGATCAAATCGCCAAAATAACATGTAGAATTACGAATTTCGTATCAAATTAAAGGAAATTTTCAAGAAAACTCATGAACTTCTAATTTTGGAACCGGACGTCCGAATCACGTCAAACCAACTCCGTTTCTCATCAAATTTGATAGGCAAGTCATAAATAGGGTATTGGACCTATACCGAGTTCCCCAACAAAAATAAAGACCTGATATCCAAAAATTCAAGCATTGGCCAACCATTTCAAAGTCATTAAATTTCAACAAAGTGCGATAACTCGGGGTAGGGACTTCTGAATTCGATTCCAAGTATACGCCCAAGTCCCAAATCACGATACGGACCTACCGGGACCGTCAAAGCATGAATTTGGGTCTGTTTGCTGAAAAAATTGACCAAAGTCAACTTAAATGGAGTTTAAGTTAAAACTTCATATTTTCCCAGTTTTTAACATAAAAGCTTTTCGAAAAAATCTCAGACTGCGCACACAAATTGAGGAGGGCTAAAATGAGGTATTTATGACTTCAAAGCGCATAATTGGGTTCTAAAACATAAGATGAACGGTCATCACAATTCTGGGGGATACGCCTAATTTTATTCATCACGGTATGGGCAAAATATCCTTAAGGACAATGTCCTTGACACACTTCAAGGTAACTTTTATTCTCCATAACCATTTTTTTCAACAATCTTAAGGATGTTTTCACATTGTTATTATGGACAATAACGCTGCTAATGTTGTTGTTGATGTTACACCCGTTGTACTCACTATTTCTGTTATTGTTCCATCACAAATTGCCTATGCCAAACCTTTCCCTTGTGTTTCAAAAAAAAATTTTGGTGGAGATAATTTTAAGCGCTGGCAGGAACACGTACATCTATTTTGTATATGCATGGAGTTGTTTTCACCCTTACTGATCCTAAGACAATTGAAGCATTTTTTATTAAGATGGATTAATGGGTTCATGCTAATAAGGTATGTAGACATACTATAATTTGTACTCTTTCTAACGAGTTGATATCCATGTTTCCTACAAGGAAACAAAAGAAATTTGGGAGTCAATGATAATAAAGTACATTATTGAAGATGCTAACAAACAACAATTTGTAATTGAAAACTACTACAAGTGGGAGATGGAGAAGAACAACAACATAACTGCACAAATCAACGAATATCGTAAGCAGATTAAGGATCTCAAGTCTAAAGATATCTCTTTTCTCGAACAGTTTGTTGCTGGTATGCTTATGGAAAAACTTCCCAAATCTTGGAGTGACTACAAACAAAAACTTAAGCACAAGCATAAGAAATTACCATTGAAGGACTTGGTCAAGCATATTATAACTGAAAAAACCAACCGTAAGCAAGTTGTTGTTGAAAAGAAAGGAGATTTCTTCTAGATCCAACCTTGTGGAGGACGAAAAACGTAAAAAAAAAAAAATCAAACAAAATGTATGATGAAAGAAATGGTTATAAGACTTTACCAACAAAAAGAAAACATGTAATTACTTGTGTGTGGCGAACCTGACCATCATGTTGCTCAACGCCGTAAGAGGGCTAGGAATGACAAACTTTTTAAGGCTAAAGTAAATTTAATTGAAGCCAAAGCGGACAACATAATTGCTGCGGTGGTTTCCCAAGTGAATCTTGTGGCAAATGTGAAAGATTTTGTGTTAGATTTTGGTGCCACTAGGCACATATGTGCTAATGATGTTTGGCCAAAATGTTATACTTTTAGTAAATTAATTGTCCTATATGTTATTGGTTTAGTGATTAATTGTGCGACGTTTGAGCTAAATTATGCTGCTTTATGTGTAGGAGCATCGGAAGAAAGAGTCAAGGGAAAGTTGCACGAAAAAAGGACGAAAATGCAAGAAAAGAGCATAAAAACACCAAATACCCAAGCCGTGCTACAAACCAAGCATAGCAAGATTTACCGTTCTACATGCCAAGCATAGCCAGCTGTATAGCCAGCTTGACCACGCTACAGGCCAGGCGTAGCCAACTCTATATCCAGGCTGACCGCGCTATAAGCCTGCCCTTGTGAGGTCTATAGCCAGGTGATCAAAAGTTGCAGATTAAAAGACTCAACGTAGATTTGGAATGAAGGACTTCGGCCCTAACATATAAATACTTCTTAAATGAGTAGAGAAAGGTTTGGGCATTATTTAGGAGAAGAAAAAGGCTATGAAGCACTGTGGAGCAAGAATCAGAGGAGTTTCCCTCCGTTTATCTCATTACTTTGTAGTTTAATATTTCTGAATATCATGATGATTGTTTATACATCTAGGGTTTGATGGAACCTATTGAAAAATTATTTTCAACTATATTTCATATAAATTTGCCATTGATCTTTCTCTACTTGTTCAACTATATTTTCATTGTTGTTGATTGAAGAGCTCTCAATTAACTGTGTCTATCTAGTGTGTATTGCTCGAGAGAGAGTACACATTTAGGTAGTTAATGAAGAAAACCACTCCTAACGTATTTGAGAGATCAATACTGAAGGTTTAAAGGCGGTATTAGAGATAACGAAATCTTGGTACGATCGTAGTGAGCGGTGAATTAGTGTCAGCTAGCGTAGTTCGAGAGAATACATCTAGTAAATTGTGGTAGTTTCTCGAGAGAGAGAGCTACGACACCCAAAGTACTCACGGTTAGTAGATAATACTAAGGCAAATTTATAGAAAACGTAGCGGAGGAGATTCCGACAATAGGAAAAATCATAACCCTAAACTTTTCTGAATCTTGTCTACAACATTTTCTCTGTTAATTATAAATTACTACATTTTAATTATTGTGATCTTAGTTAGTAAACATTCAAATTGTTATTTAATAGTTCCGAAGGTTGATTGCTTGAATTCGTGCGAAACTAGTGATTTTGTGTTACAGGTGCATGCCTAGAAACTCCTCAACAACTACTGAATTGTATGAAGCATTACCGGAGCCTGAGAAAGCTTTCAAGGCACTAAATCTCTCAAACAAGAAAGACAAACGAAAATCAAACTCAACAGAATGAATCGAACTAGACACGACTGACGTAATAGACGACCAAAATAACAAAAACAATGTGAATGGCCCAAACAATCAGGGTGTGGCACCTCTTGTGCCATAAGCAGCCTTGTATGATTGGGAACAACCCACCGCTTAAAATATGGCGACCACAATTGCAGTCCCTCAAATACAAGCGGAATCATTTCAAATCACAAACAACATGCTACGTTTGTTGCAGAACATGGGACTGTTCTCAGGGTCTTACATTGAAGATCCACAACATCATTTAAAAAATTTCCTGTCGATTTATGTCATGCAAAGACAACCGAATGTGACACTAGAAGTAATAAGACTGTTGTAATTTCCATTCTCAATGATGGGATAGGATCAGACTTGGCTCAATTTTCTCCTCATAAACTCCATCACTACCTGGGAGGAATTAGTCAAGCAGTTTTTGAACAAATTCTACCCACGCAATAAGACTGCCAAGCAAGTGGATGAGATATTAAGCTTCAGGCAGAAACCATCTGAAACATCTCAAGAAACGTAGTAGAGGTTCAAGGGGATGTTGGTCAAGTGTCCACACCATGGCAGTCCTGATCAGATGTTGGGGAAAATGTTCTATATGGGATTGGAAGACATCTTGAAGGCCGACATTGATGCTTCAACAGGTGGAGCATTTTTGAGCAAATCATTCAGAGAATGTAAGATCTTACATGAGAAAATGGGTCAAAACTCAGAATGGATGGCAAGAGACTCTACAATCACTCCTATAGTTCACTCAGTTGCTCTAGACCTAAATAACTCCATGGCTGAGAATATGGTTACTATGATGACGCAATTGAGTATCCTCATCAAAAAGATTGATGATTCGGTCCAAAAGTAGGTCCACATAGTTTACACAACAAATGGAGTATTATGCACAACATGCATTAATCAGCCATAAGTGTGATCGTGGAGTGGTGAGAGTGACAATCAGAACTCTCAAGAGAATATGAACTATGTAGGCAACTATGGAGGTGAGACAAGGTGGTTAGAATTAGGGACAACAGAATCAACAATATAGGCAAGCACAACAGCAGTACAATAATAATAATAATAATCCTGGAACTGTACGACCAAGGGGTTATGTTATGCCTTATCAAAGGCAACAAGGGTACAATCAACAGAATGAAAAGCTAGTTTATCAACAACCTCAACAAAAACAGATAGTGAGACAAGATGACGGATTGTTCAAAATTAAAGGAATGCTGCAACAACCCATTGTGTTTAGTGGAAAAATGGAAGAAAAGGTCCACCAGATACACGAAAGAGTAGTATCACACAACTCAACTATCAAGGACATTGATATTCAACTAGGGAAAATCTACATGGACCTTAACAATCGTCCTTAAGGAACGTTACCTGCAAACATACATGTTAAATCAAAATAGTAGGGCCCGAAGCAGCTAATGACTGTGTGTCTAAGAAATGGTAGATATCTTGATTTAGAGCAAGAAATTGTTCGGGAGAGCCGACCAACTGAGATACTTGTGCCAGTACCAATTGAGGTAGATGATTCAACTGATCTAATAGAAGTAAGAGTGTAGCCAGCCCAGGAGGAACTAAACAATGAAAAAGAGGTTGAAAAGGATACTGAGAAAATGCAAGAGAAGGCATTAGAAAAAGTGGATGAGCAGGATCTAACTCAAGCCACAGGAAAGAAGCGACCTCCAGCACCCTTTATGTAGAGGTTGGCCAAATATTAGAAGGGTGAGCAATATAATAAATTCATAGAGATGTTGAAGCAGATTCAAGTGATCATCCCATTGATTTATGCCTCGAGGGAGATGCTCAGTTATGCAAAAATGATGAAGGACTTGATGTCTAGCAAGTTCGACTTTCAATACTTAACAACTGTTACATTCATTGAGACCTGTAGTGCTATCGTGATAAGACCCATAGCCGAGAAGCTATCCAACCTAGGGAGTTTCACAATTCTGTGAACCATAGAGTTATGCTTTTCCTAAAGCATTGTGTGATTTGGGGGCGAGCATAAACTTGATGCCCTTGTCTATCTATAAAATATTAGGCATTGGAAGAGGCGTGTCCATGTTACTATAGCTAGTCGATCAAATGGTGAAGAGGCCATTAGGTATACTTGATGATGTACTTGTGCAGGTTGGAAAGTTTGTGTTTCTGGAAAATTTTGTCATTCTGGACAGGCAGGTTGATGAAGAGATTCCCATAATTTTTTGAAGGCCATTCTTGGCCACATGGAGAGATCTGATTAATTGTGAAACGGGGGAGCTAAAGATGAGACTAAACAATGATGAAAGAACATTCAATGTGTAGAAGTCTATGCAGCGACCCAGTGAGTTTGCTAATTGCTCTTTGATTGAAGTAGTGGATGTGATTTTGGAGGAGGAAGACGAGGCACGAAACACAAAAGACCCGCTAGCAGCCTACCTCACGAACTTATGAGAGGTAGATGGTAAGGATTTGGCGGAGTGGGTTTTGTCCCTTGAAGGCCAAGGTTACCGAAAAAGTGATCCCAAATTCGAGCCTTTACACTTAGAAAAAAGAAAGGCCTCTCCAGCTAAGCAATCATTTGAAGAGCCATCACGGTTGGAGCTAAAACCATTACCGTCTCACCTCAGGTATGTTTTCTTGGGACATATCTCGACATTACTGGTTATTATCTCATCTAGTTTGTTAGATGTGCATGTAGAACAACTTTTGCATGTTCTAAAGGAGTGCAAGACTGCAATTGGGTGGACCATTTCAGACATAAAGGGTATCAGCCCAATGTTTTGTATGCATAAGATTCTACTGGAAGATGGGCACAAACGTTTCAGAGAACATCAAAAAAGGTTGAACCCCAACATGAAATAAGTGGTGAAGAAAGAAGTGATCAAGTGGTTAGATGTGGGAATCACCTTCCCCATCTCTGGCAGTAACTAGGTCAGCCCGATTCAGTGTGTGCCAAAGCAGGGTGGAATGACTGTGGGTTACAGGATGAAAAATCTGTATGGATTATAGAATATTGAACAAGGCCACCCAAAACAACCAATTTCTACTGCCAATCATTGATCAAATGTTAGATATATTGGCGGGGAGGTCGAACTTCTGCTTCCTGGATGGATAATCGGGGTATAACCAGATCTTTGTTGCCCCTGAGGACATAGAGGAAATGTCGTTCACCTGTCCGTATGACATCTATGCTTTTAGGAGAATGCCGTTTGGCCTATGTAATGCACCCACCACATTCAAAAGATGCATGATATCCAAAATAACAAATATGGTAGAGGACATAATGGAGGTTTCATGGATGATTTCTTAGTGGTGGGGAACTCATTTGATGACTGCCTTATGAATTCGAAAGAGTTTTGAAGAGGTGTATGGAGACTAATTTGGTACTGAAGTGCCATTTCATCATACATGAAGGTATAGTCTTAAGACACCTAGTGTCAAGTAAGGGCATTGAGGTGGACCGTGATAAGGTTGATGTAATTGAGAGGTTGCCTCCACCCACGTCCGTCAAGGCCATAAGAAGTTTCCTTGATCACACCGGTTTCTACATGCGGTTTCTAAATTTTTTTCCAAAATTGCTAACCCTTTGTGTAAATTGCTTGAAAAATATCACTCTTTTGTTTTTTCTGATGAATGCAGGGTAAATTTTGAGGAGTTGAAGAAGAGTATGGTGACTGCACCAATCATAGTGGCACCTGGCTGGGAATAACTTTTTGAGCTGATGTGTGATGCAAGCGACTATGCTGTAGTAGCAGTTCTTGGGCAGATAAAATATAAAGTCATGCATTTAACCTACCATGCAAGTAGAATCTTGAGTAGGACCCAACTGAATTATACAGTGACCGAGAAGGAGATGCTAGCAGTGGTATTCATATTTGACAAATTCAGGTCATACGTGATAAGCTCGAAGGTAATTGATTATACTAACGATGTTGCTCTCTAGTACTTAATTGAGAAGAAGGAGTCAAAGCTACACCTGGTTCGATGGGTTCTACTGTTGCAAGAATATGACTTGGAGATCCATGACCGAAAAGGAATGAAAAACCAAGCCGCCGATCATTTGTCCAGGTTTGAAGGCGCTTAAAAGAAGGTTGAGGTTGATGATATCATGGGGACATTCCCATATGAACAACTGTTAGCCACGAACCTTGAGGTAGAGCCATGGTATGCATATATTGCAAACTACCTGGCGAGCAGTATTGTTCCTTATGACTCATCCTCTGTCCAGAAGAAAAAGTTGTATCATGATTGTCGTATGTATTTCTGGGATGAACCATATTTGTGTAGGATTTTATTCATAACATGATCCAGATATGTATCCCCGAGATAAACCAGGCTTTTGTTTTGCAGGAATGTCATGCTTCGCCTTATGGAGTCCATTTTAGAGGAGTAAGGACAACGGCTAAAGTGCTGTAGTCAGGCTTTTATTGGCTGACATTGTTTAAAGATGCACACTTGTGGGTAAAGTTCTATGAAGAGTGCAACGGACATGCAATAATTCTCGCAGACATGAGATTCCCATGAACCTAATTCAAGAGGTGGAAGTATTTGATTTATGGGGAATCGATTTTACGAGACCATTTGTCAGCGCATATGGCAAAAAGTGCATACTAGTAGCGGTGGACTAAGTCTCAAAATGGGTAGAAGTCATGGCACTCCCGAAAAATGATGCAAAAGGAGTCATTGGTTTTCTAAGAAAAAATATATTCACCCGATTTGGAACTCCAAGAGCAATCATCAGTGATGAAGGCACCCACTTCAGCAAACGAGCCTTTGCAAAGTTGTTGGAGAAATATGGCATTCTCTATAAGGTTGCCACTCCGTATCACTCACAAACAATTTGGAAAGTGGAGGTGTCAAACAGAGAAATTAAGAGTGTTTTGACCAAGACTATAAATGCTACTCGGACTGATTAGGCGAGAAAATTGGATGATGCACTATGGGCCTACCCCACTACATTCAGAACTCCGATTGGTATGTCACCATATAAATTGGTATTTGGAAAGGCGTGTCACTTACCAGTGGAGTTAGAACATACAACTTTTTGGGTGTTAAGGAAATTAAATCTTGGCATGGAGGCTAGTGGTATGAGTACATTCACACAGTTGCATGGACTTGATGAGTTTTTTACCATTCTTTTGAGAGCACCGGGTTGTACGAAGAAAGAATGAAGATGATTCACGATAAGCATATTCAAGAGAGAATTTTCAAACCTAGAGATGTCGTGTTGTTGTATAACTCAAGATTGAAATTATTTCCAGGTAAATTTAAATCTAGATGGTCGGGACCATTTAGAGTTGTGCAAGTGTTTTGAGTTGGAGCTGTAGAAATTAAATCTGAGGATGGAACAAAAAGGTTTAAAGTCAATGGGCAAAGGTTGAAACATTACCTTGGCATGGCTGAGGAAAGTTGTATCCGTGATTCATTTGAAGGAGCCTCAACTGTTGATTGAACCTTGAGTTTGATTTATTATGTCGTGCCACAACGTTAAATCAGGTGCTTCATGGGAGGCAACCCATTGTAATGTTGTATTGATCATGCCATGACATTAACTAACGTGCTTGTTGGGAAGTAATCCAATTCGTAGTTTAATTTAGCTTAATTAGGCTTTTCTGTTTGGTTTTAGGCACTAACAAGTTTTTAGTTAAATCTTGGTGTTTGAACAGGCATTGGGGCAAGTTCAGAGGTCATAATGCTTGGATTAGTTCACAAAACAAAATGAAAACCAAATGAAACGCTCTAGACCGCACCAAGCGAGGCAGGAATCACGCAAAATAGCTAGCATCACGTGCTTTAAAGCGCCATGGACCTTGCAGCCTACCATGCGTAGCACAGTCCGTAGCCCGATTTATCTCGGTGTGCGTTGCAAGGTCTGTAGCCCGCTTTTGCTTACTGCCTGCCTCGCTTTTCCAGTTTTGTAGCAAAGCCAGGTAAGTTTTATTTTTTTCGTTTTATAACCCCTCCCCCACCTAATTAAAACACCACATACACACACCTCTTAATTAAAACCACCAGCCCAGTCCCATACTAACCACTCCCAACCCTTCCCGTTTTCTTTCACTTTTCCACACCCTCTCAAGTCATTGCCCACTCCTTTTTCCCCTTTCACTCATAATTTCCCCAAATCCCCTCTCATACATTCATTATATCATACCTCATAATTAAAGAACAATCCTCTTTCTAAAATATCTAAGGTATGCACTCTTCTCTCTCTCTCTCTCCTTCTTTTATTTTGGCTTGCTTGAGGTAAAAACTGCATCTTGAAAACTTATGAATGTCTTGAATGAGAAGTTGTGTATACTTGTCCCAATCCCATGAAACCCCTATAGGAATAGTATTTTTGTTGTTTACATGGGTGAGAGCACTAAATTCCTAAGCGGATTTGGGAGGGTGAGTCAATCCCTCATTCCGCAAGCACTTTCATGGCATTAGCACACGCCAAGTGTTTGTCAGACACCTCAAAGTCATTCTTTGTTCCTATTGAAGCCCGAGTCTCCAGAGTTGTTATACTAATGCTACGTCATCTTGAAACCCTTGATATTTGAAGTGTGGGGTGGCTCACCAGAGCCGAGATGGTAGCTATATGCATCACAATTGTACTATACATCTTTGTGACATTGATTGATTCTCATGCAAAAATAATGAGGTGAAGTCTGAGTAGCCTCAAAATTGTTGAACATCACGTGAACTCTTAAGTGTGGGATCATAAGACCGTGTTGTGAATTGATTCAATGCCTCTAAGGCTGACTGGTGTCTACTTGTGTAGGTAAAAATATATTATGTTCGACGGATACAGGTAAAGGAAAGGGCAAGGCCACTGCTCCTACCAAAGGCAAGGCTTCCTCCACACCTCTACCGAAAAAGAAGAAAGGATGGGTTCAAGTCAAGTTGAGGGGTTGCAAGCAGTTGCAGCTATGGCAAGCTCACGCCCACAGCTTGCCGAATAGCGAGAGTATGGAATTAAGAGTATACCCCCATCCGCCAAGAACTGGTACAAGATTCATCGGCCAATACATATCCACTCAGAGTCGGCTGTTCAAGAGCACCGTCTAAGATATAAGTATCAATTAATTTTGAAGGGTATTCATAATCTTTGATTGGGATACGGGTTTTGAAACACTAAGGATATCAATGTATACCATGCCCATGAGTTTTATGCTGGTTATGATCCGGATGATCCTGAGCAGTATGTGCCTATTCGAGGGCGGTTAATTGATTTTTCTGCATCAGCTATAAGCAATTACTTGGGAGCTCTGGATGTCCCATGAGCCCCTGGGTAACTTTATTTCCCATCCAACATATCAGGCGCTGAGACACACTCCCTGCGATGTCAATTTTGTGTCTTCTTGGGTCCGTGACAAGAAGGCCTAACGTCATAGGAAATTTCCAAGGAGGAAAATGAATCCAAAATCTCAGGTGTGGTTGAATTGATCAACACACGGCTACTAGTGACTAGCCAGAAGGTGAATATGGGCCACCTGATATGCTACCAGATGGCGCAGGTTAGAACAAGCAAAAGAATTGCTAGATTATCCTTCGATAACATGCTGACTCAGTACCTCAAAAAAGAAGATGCAGAGGAAGAGCGAGATTTTGATGTAGTCATTCCAACACCCGTCCGACTGACGAACATCACCAGTATCCAGGCGATGGAGGAGAGAGATATGTCATCACTAACATGTGCCGAGACAATGCTCGAGATGACAGCTTTATGGCCCATTTATATGGGATGATGGACTTGCAGCTTGGGATTGGAGGAAGGCCGGCCACTACAGAGGAGAGGGACAACTTGGATGAGCGTTGTTTGCTTAATGCTCATGCCTAGCATCTGGTTGGGCTTGGTGATAGCTAGATACTCCCAGAGGACGAGGAGTAGGCAAAATGTTATGCTGATGAGGGAACAGAGGATGAAGGGTGGACAAGTACAGACGGGGCTTTCGATGATGAGGGCCGTGAAGACTGATCAGAGAGATTTTCCCATCACCGTACTTATTTTTATTGCTTTATATATGCACTGTGGACACTGCATTCATCAAGTGTGGGGTGGGAGATTCTATGTCCTCTGTAACTTGTAAATATTAGATAAACTAATTATTCTTATTTTATTTTTTTTAGCTTATTCATTTCTATTTTAGCATAGAATATATAAAAAAAATTAGTATAGTATTCTAGGTTTAATCTTTAGTTTTTAGGATTGCTTTTAGTAGTTAATCTTTTAAAAAAAATAACAAATAAAGAAAATCTAAAAATATGAAGATATATATATATATATATATATATATATATATATATATAATAGAAATATATAAGAATAGAAATGATTGGACTTTTTCCGATGATGGATCTCCTAGGAAATTTTCTTGAGGGACTAAAGTCTAACCAAAAACATACAAAAAATAATTGAAAAACAAAAAGATCCAAAAATATATATTTTTATTCTTTTAGGTAGTAATAATCCCCCATGACTTTTCTTTGTACCTCGGCTCTTTTTCACAGGATGTAGTTGAACCGGGTAGCAGTTTTTTTATCTTTAGAATAGAGTAAGATTTAGGGAATAAAATGATGGGAAGAATGAGATTTGCTAGGCCCCTTTGACTAGTTTGATAGTAGCATATTTAGGCTCTAGTATGTGTAGTACCTTCCCTATGGTTTGAAAATGCTTGTGTTGCCTTGTTGAGTAGATAACAAGTTTATTGACGCCTATATCTAGTTTTATTAGCTTGTGTCACTTTGTGTTTAATGCTTAATATTTTGTGGTTCCGTGGATGCTTGCAATTGTTTGAGAATCAGAATGGAACCGTCCTTAGTGAGTTATGTTGTTACACTCCGCAATATTACGTCGATGTTACACCCGTAGTAATGTATGTTGGATTTTTCGTAAGATAATTGACATCAGTTCAAGGACAAGATTATTTTGAAGTGATAAGTATTTATGCTATTTATAACAGATGATAAGTAAGTACTGTCATTAGAGGGTAAACATATCAAATAAAAATGAGTTTTGTTAAATATTGCTAATTGAGATAAAATACGGTCAAAGATATAATATCCCATATTTATGTACTAGTTCCATACAAGGTACCACATGACCATGATACTAAGATGTATAAAGTGTATTAGAAATCAGTAGTATTTTAAGTAATTTGAGATAATTTTTAATTATGTGGGTAATTGACTAATGATTGGTTTAGTGGGAAATTAACAAGCTAATTAGGAAATTATGAATATGGACGAGACTAAATGACCTCCTAACATGGCAGCAAATGGAGTTCTTGATCAAGACAAATGATGACTCTTTGACTAGGTGTCTAGGTGGCATGTTTGGATAATGTTGGCAAACTAATCCATATCAAGTGGGCCCCACAAATGATAAGAAACCTCCTAATTTATTAAAGGGAAATGAATATCTCTACAAGGAAATGGATGAAACTTCAACAAGAATTCTTATGAATTCCTACAATGTGCAGCGTGACTTAAAATTCTAAGGAAGCGAAGTATAATCTTTCTCAAGAATATCATACGGATTTTTCCCTACTTCGATCTCGCTGTTACATGTTTTGTCACGATTGATAGGTGTTAGAGGGAATGTCAAGAGAATTGGCTCAGGTATGTTAAGGTTATCCCTTCTTTCCTTTTTGCATGATCCATATGATACACATGAAACGAGCAAACACGCAACTTTCACAAACGAATTTATTCTTAAAAGTAATAGGGGTTCCTCCGTTCTTGATTCCCCATATGTCCTATTATTCTATCGTCTGTTCATGGGTCTCAGAAAATACGTAAGTTGATAAATTTTATTTCATGATATTAATTAAAGGCGTAATGATCTTATGACATACCGAGAAATCTTATTAACTCACTTCTTATGCATTGCATTTAGTTATACATGCACATTGACCCATGACCAGATGGCATTATATATGTATATATATATATATATATATATATATATGGGTATGAGGAAAGATTATGACGTTATATACGCACTACCACCTGATCAGCTGGTATACGTTGATGATTTTGCCCTCAATGTACGAGATGATATGATGGGATGCCCTCAGAGGCTTGATGATGTTATGTACGCATATAACTATGCACGGTATGGCATTTATCACATATGCATGACATTATAAATTTTTTGTGATTCACAAAGCTAGTCAGACTTACAGGTTGAGTCCTTTACTCCATGTTTCCTTCATGTCTATTGTATACGACTTTTCCTGCCTTACATACTCGGTACTTTATTAGTACTGTTGTCCCTTTTGCCTGGGGACGCTCCGTTTCATGCATGTAGGTCCCGATAGAAAGGTTGAGAGTCCTCCAAGTAGGCTATCAGCTCAGCGGAAGGTGTTAGTGCGCTCCATTTTCTTCGAAGTTGCTTATTTGGTCAGTATGATTTGGACATGTATTGATTGGTATGGCGGGGCCTTGTCCAAACCTTTATGGTATTTATCTACTCTTAGGGGCTTATAGATAGATGTCATGTATATGGATACTTGTATGGCCTTTTCAGCCTATGTTTTGAGTATATAGAGGATGATGACGGCGTTATATGCCCGTATGTCATATGTATAAGTTGGTATATCATGCCGGGTCATCCTATGTCAAGTATTCCCCCATGCGTTAATCTAGTTATCTCATGACACCCTTTCTGGTTCATTTACCTATGATAGTATGATACGAAAGATACGTTACGTTGGTACTCGGTTAAGTAGTTTGGGACGTGAAAAAAGTGGTATCAGAGTAGTTCTATCCTAGGATGGTTACAAGCCGTGTCTAGTAGAGTCTTGTTTATGGGTGTGTTGTGCACCACAGGAGGCTACAGGGAATTTAGGGCTCTCACTCTTTCTTCTTACTCTAGATCGTGTGATAGAGCTCACTTGTAAAAATTCAAACTCCTAAATTCTATTTTATTCGTAATACAACGATACCTACATCCAGAAAGACGGTTGGTAAGGGATATAGATGTGGAAGAGTTTAGTCAGAGGAACTCGATTTTGCATCATGCATATGATGAGTAAATGTGAGGTATTCAGCCGATCATGTGTGTACTAAAATGTGTAAGCTTCTTGATAAGGAGACCTAAGGCATGAATATCTATTCACCCATATGATAAAACGAATAAGAGAATCCGAAGGTAGATACAATTTCAACAAGTAAAAGAAGCAAGGTAAAGAAGGGTATGACGTACCTAGTTAATGAAGATTATCAGTATTACAATTCAGGCAGAGAAATATAAGCGTTTTAGTTACCTTCAACAGTAACAGATGTATGTATATTCGGCCACACCCATCTAAGTTTTTCCCTATGGGAGCTAACCGATATAGTTTAAGAGAAGGATGTGATATCAGGATCCAGCTTGGGTTAGAGTAACCCAAAATGGTGGATAGATTGTATGCGTTAGTTGACACTTCCGAATGATATTGCAAATGTGCTAATAGATACCTTGTGAGACACCCAGCTGGTGCACTCTAGAATAGTATAGCTATATAAGACTAGTAGAACGTTAAAAAAAATATTTACAAAGATAGGCATTGGAAGCCTGGAAGGGATAAATATTATCTTAGTGTGGCTCCCGTACCAAGTAGAGAGAGAATGTTAGGCAACCCGAAGAGCCACTAGATTGATCAAGGGAGCTAAAAGCAAATGAATGTCTTGTTCAGGTTTTCAAAATAAAGTGATAGACAAAAATATTAGCAGGGAAATAAGAAAAGGGATGATGAAGCATTATGAATAAGATGTAATACATGGATGGAAACGGTAGATAAAAAAAGACTGTATTACAGAGTCTATAGTCAAGTAAATGAAAATACGAAAGGTAACAAGCCTTGAGACAACAAAAGAGTATAGGCCATACAATCGTATCCTCATTTTGAGAAATAAGTTCATGTCTCCAACGCGAATACCAGAAGGAAAAGTTAGACCCCAGAGTAATAGAAATCAGTATGGACTGGGGAACAAGATAAACTAAACATGAATTAGGGATGAGAATTTCAGAGATTGCATTCTGGAGATAATAGAATGGACGACAAAAGAATAACCATTAAAGGCCATCCGGGAAGGTGCTTCGCTAAAGCAAGCAATGTGAGCAAAGTTAAGCTTAAGGGACTGTGTGCCAGTTACACTAGGTGTCTCCTCGTGACTAAGGAATTTCGTTATCCTTGGTACAAAAGGATCGCAAGGAGAGTAAGGGTCATCGACGATGTGAAAATACTTCAAAGATGAAGAGGTAAAACATCTATAGGTAGATTTTCGTAGCACTAAATCTTTGTACTCCCCTAAAGGGGGCAATATGGAGTGATGTAACATTAAGTCAGAATTATGTGGTACTAGTAACTATGGAATGGTAAAGAAAGAATGGATAAAAATGAAAACGAGATGAAATTGCACTTATTCAAATCCTACAAATATGCTACGATTCCAGAACATTATGCAAGCACGACGTCAAGGAAAAAAAGTAAGGGTTCTTGCTCGGGATGTTATTGATAAATAAGGAGCCAGTGCGAGAGGTAAGTTAAGACAAAGGAAATAACCCAAGAAAGATTACGTGGAATATTGATATGAGAATGGGCCAAGAAGTAGTTAGTAGTTGATTTAGGAAGAGCCTAGTTATGGCTAGACAAGAGGTACAGACAAATCAGCAGATCGTGCAAGATAAACATAGTAAAACCCAATATAGTAAATTTAGCCTCGCAGTTATGACATTGTAATACTTGAATATATTCAAGTAGGAGTTTTGGTAGTTTAAGGTATCGTGTGAGTGTTACAAAAATAAAATAGAGTTCCACTGGGAAGACAGTCAAAATATTAGTTCAGAAGCAACCCTATAAGCACAAGGGCGTGGATGTAAGTAACTACGGATAATTATAAGCAAGGAAGAACATAAAAAATTCCGTCGAGTATACGATAATAAGCTCGCAGCTTTATAATAGTCAAAGGGCCCTATGTACTACAATGAAAGACTAGCTGAGGAAACAAGGACGAAGGCTTCAACCTAAACATAGTACCTTGAAGGAGAAATGGTCATGTAAAAACACTCTCACTACAAAATTGTATGCACTCCAACAGAAAGTGGCACCTACCGTGGCTAATGAACGGGAAGTAAAATCAAAAGTAATATTCGAGACCATATGAGTTGCACAAAAATTTTGGCATGCGTGGGAACTAAGATAGGCTAAGTATGCACGCAAAAAGGGGACAGAAAGACCAGGAAAAGTAATTGCTACGTTTAAGAAAGTTGAGATGGAACGAAACAAATTATTTGATCAACGATCCAGATTTAGTTACGTTATGAACGCACTTAAGATTTCGGAGTATGATCTATGCAGAATATACATTGACATTCATACAGCCGTAGAAAACTCCGGTATAAGTTGAACGAAAGAATTGAGTCCAGGTTATAGACAAAGAATTGAATTGAAAAATGATGGTATCACGGATATTCCATAGCGTCCATGAAAGGATAAAGTAATAACTAATACCATGAGTCGCAGATCGGAAGATAGCTTAAGCCTATATAAAGGTTGATCAGAGGGAAGAGGAAACAAAAGAGTTACATCAACTAAATAAATCAGGAGTCTGATTATTGGACCCAGGAAATTATAGAATTCATGATTGAGAACATAGCGGAATCACTCTTATTATACGACTTACAAGAGAGATAGTACAACATCCATATTCTATAATGACTCCAAGATAAATCCAGTTAGAAGATTACTAGCCTCACAAGAAGTCAGTATGAAGCTCCCACCGGATTGTGTGTGAACTAGAGGTGCTAGTATTATTATAGAGCTTCAAGTGGTGGATGTGAATCATACCTATGTGGAAGGGAGGTTATGAAATAGATAGAATATGTGACGTGAGATTTTAAGAAAAGTAAAGTAAAGGTGAATAACGTACGAGATACTCAAGTGTAGAAGGTTGTGAATAGCCCATACTTCATATAGAAGGCTAGAAGCACAAGGATTCAGTATCCAGGAATGGTAGCGGCGGCGTCAGTGGAATACCTCCAGCCCATGGTTTCTAGATACTGAGAGGTCTAGTTAATAGAGGAAAAGATTTAGAGACGATTTGATGTCTCGCTTGATGTTCCAAAATACCATAAGGAAATCTATGATGCTCGCAAGTTGAAGGGAGGTTGCCAGTAGTATAAATATATATGTGTAGGTTACAAGCTAAAGTATGGTAGAACGAAAAGATTTTAGGAAGACATTAGTAAGGATAAGCAAAGGCGAGCGAGAAGGTGACGAGAATGGATAAGTCCTCGGGATTAAGCCCATGAAAACAAGAGAGATAATGGTTTCTATAAGTTATAGAAAGATCAATATAGCTTGAATGAACACAAAGGAGTCTATGACTAATGGCATTTAGAAGAGATGTAATGTTTCCCTGGTAGTAGAATAAGGGTGTAATTGTGATAGATAAAGGATGACGTTTGAGCCTTCAATTGAGTAATGATTTGAAGAAAAAAAAGAGGACTTCACGAACGACACATGATTAGAATACCGCCCCCCTCATTAGATGAATCACATTGGGATGCTATGAAATGTGGTTATTGAAGTATAGTATCTCCCCTAGGTGGATTAGGAAAGTCACTTAAGATATTCCTCGATGAGACATAAGCCCTTGTGACGATGTATTACGTAAGAGGTTTCAGGTTATCAGTGGTAGATTGTAGATCAATATTGAGGTAAATCAATAATGGATGGATAAAAGTTACAAAGTATGAGATGAGATTAGGTCGTCATTCTTAAGATGAACAGTAATGAGGAAGCACTAAACGACTTAGATTTATACATATAGGATAAGCAACAAGAGTAACCTGGAGTTTGGTAGCAGACCTCAGCAACGATAAATCGAAGTAAGATTTATGGTATAGTATGACCTACCTAGATGTAGTAAAGTCATACATATAGATAACTGGGTCTATGAAACAAGATATAGCAATAGTCGTAAGTTCCACAAAGTACCGAGCGAAGAACTTCAATACACCTATATATGCCTAGAGGGACATCTTGTTATGTTATATGTATGTTCACAATTGAGGCCTAGAGATTGACTAAAAGTTGGAGGGAAGAGACGCATAGGAGCACATACAAGGAAAATGTCGTAGGCTGCATGATAAAAAGTAGCAAAAGTTACGAGATTGGAAGAATTCCGACCACAGGCCGTGGTGTGAAAAAGAGGCTTAAAGGTGGGAATGCCCTGGACTTTGGATTTATTCACATAACAGTTGCCTAATGTTGATACCCAATTTTTCCCACATATTTTCTCAAATAGTATAAATACTTTCTGTCATAACCCAAATTCCCAACCCTCGCGATCGTGATGGCGCCTAACACCATACTTGCTAGGCAAGACAATGCTAGAATTTTGCTAACTGAATTCTTTTACATATTTATTTAGACATAAGTAAACAGTTTAAAATGAGTGCGAAATCTATTACTATTCCAGCAATGATATCAATAATAATTAAGTAACGAAATGAAACCATGAAACTAATGCTAATATTGAACTACCCAGGGTCTGGTGTCACAATTCACGAACTACTAAGAATACTACAAGTATTTAACTGAAAAAAATATATCTATGTTTTGTATGAACGAAAACAACAATCTAATTAATAAGAGGAAGACTCCAGGAATCTGCGGACCAGCAGATCTACCTCGTGTCTCCGTATGAATGCTCAACTACTGCCTAAAGAATCAGCACTGTTCGGTACCTGGATCTGCACAAGAACTACAAAGTGCAGTATCAGTACAACCGACCTCATGTACTGGTAAGTGCCGAGCCTAACCTTGACGAAGTACTGACGAGGCTACGGCGGGGCCTTTATAACATAACCTGGATACAATGTATAATGAAACAAGAAGGGAATAATAAAAAATTAAAAAGTACTTGCAACAAATGAATAAAATAACTCGGTTAACTCTTCCAGTTCTCAGCTATAACCAATTCTCACAAAAATTTCCAAGTTTCAGTTTAAAAAAACCGTAAGTGCAGAATATGAAATGACAACAGTAGAACAGTGAGTATTCCAGTCTTTATGTTTAAAAATAAGTAAAACATGAATATCCTCCCTTATTTCTCCTTGTTGCAGCGCGCAACCCGCTCCCACATGTCCACCCTTATTGCTCCTCGCTATATATATCACCCTTATTTCTCATGTTACGGCGTGCAACCCGATCCCACCTGTCCACCCTTATTGCTCCTCGCTATATATATCACCCTTATTTCTCATGTTACGGCGTGCAACCCGATCCCACCTGTCCACCCTTATTGCTCCTCGCTATATATATCACCTTTATTTCTCATGTTATGGCGTGCAACCCGATCCCACCTGTCCACCCTTATCACTCCTTGTTGCGGTGTGCAACCCGCTCCCACCAGACAATCACATCTCTTTATTATAGAAAGAGATTTCACAATTTAGGTCAAATGCCTTTCACAATATTTATGTCTCAACAATTGTACATAGAAAGCTGTACTATTCATAAACTTCATCAATTATCATTTTACCATGAAACCAACTGGAATACATAGTAAAATACTGTCAACCAGCTCATCTATTTTTATGTATCACAATGAAGCCAAGGGAACAACCAACACAACAAGCTGAAGAAGAAGTGTAGACATGGGAGCATCAATGATCATAAAACAATTAAGCCAGGGATCAAATAAATTTGAAACGGGGAAAGGGATCATGTTCAACAGATAAGTTGGTGGTGTATAGATACTCGTCATCTCACCTATACACCACTCACATGCAATTCCACACAGCATTTAAGTTGGTGATTCCTATTACCTCAAGTCAAGGTTAAACCACCTAAATTTCACAAGCAATTCACTGCTCAAGCACAATTTTTCCCTTAGAATTTTCCTCTAACCCGCTCGAATCTAATCACAATTGGTTCAATATAATTAATTATTGTTAAAGACACTAACTTCAATGAAAAATCAATATTTTCTTATCAAAAGACAAAAATCGACTCCGGGCCCGCTTGGTTTAAACTAGAAGCTCGAACCAGGACCCGTTTACCCGTTCTCCCCCGAGCCCGAATATACAATTAGTTTTTGAATCCGACCTCAATTCAAGGTATAAATTTCAAAATTTCGAAATTCCTAAGTTCTACCCGAAAATGCCAATTTTTACCATGAAAACTCTAGATTCTATGATGAATTCTTGTAAAATGTTGTTAAGGATTAAAAGGAATTAGTTAGAGATTTACCAATGATTTGGAGAAGTTTGGGTCTTTGGAAAATCACCTATGGAGGTTTAGGGTTTGAGAGAATTGAAAAATGGGTGAAAATCCCGTCTAAAATCTCACTTAACAGGCTGCAGTTATCGCAATTGCGATCAGGGGTTCGCAATTGCGATCCCTTTGGAAATCCTGATGCCTTCGCATTTGAGACAAAAAATGTTGCATTTGCGACATATGGAGGCCTTCGCAATTTCGGCCAGTGCGTCATATTTGCGAGGTTCGCCTTCCCAGGCCTTCTTCGTATTTGCGAGAAAATCATCGCATTTCCGAGATCAGAGGCCCGGTGACAGACACCAGATGCACAACTGAGATTTTCTAAGTCTAAACATCCCGTAGCCTAGCCAAAACTCACCCGAGTCCTCGGGGCTCCAAACCAAACATGCACGCAAGTCTAAAAATATCTTACAGACTTTCTCGTGAGATCAAATCATCAAAGTAACATCAACAACTACGAATTTAACCTCAAAACTCATGATTTTCTCAAGAACACTTCATTTTCATAATTTCTCAACCGGATATCCGAATCACGTCAAATAAATTTCGATTCTCACCAGATTTCACATATAGGACTTAAATGCCATAAAAAACCTGTACCGGACTCCGGAATTAAAATACGGGCTCGATACCAACGATTTCACACATTAGTTCATTTATTTATTTCCTTAATAATCCAGCAAAACAATTTTCTTCAAAAATTAATTTCTAACGCTAGGGACTCAGAATTCCATTCCGGGCATACGCCCAAGTCCCATTTTTACTACGGACCTCACGGGATCGTTGGAATACAAATCCAGGTCCGTTTACTCAAAATGTTGACCAAAGTCAACTAAAATCAAATTTAACTCTCAAAATTTATTATTTCATATATTTTCACATAAAAGCTTTCCGGTTTCACGTGCGGACTGCGCACGTAAATCAATGTAATTAAAAATTAATCTTTTTAAGGCTAATGTGCCCGAAATAGGATTTTTAATTCATAAGATGACCCTTTGGGTCATCATAATCTCCACCTCTAAAACAAACGTTCGTCCTCGAATGGACATAGAAAATTACCAAAACTGGCTAACAGGTGGGGATATCTACTCTGCATGTCCAAATCGGACTCCCAAGTAGCTGCCTCAACAGGATGACCTTTCCATTACACTCGAACTGAAGGGAAATTCTTTGACCTCAACTGACAAACCTGCCGATCTAAAATGGCTACCGGCTCCTCCTCATAAGTCAAATTTTTGTCCAATTGGACAGAGCTGAAATCTAACACGTGGGACGAGTCACCATGATATTTCCGGAGCATAGACATATGAAATACCGGATGAACTGAGGATAACCCTGGAGGGAATGCAAGTCTATAAGCTACCTCCCCCACTCTATCAAGAATCTCAAAAGGCCCGATATACCTAAGGCTCAACTTATCCTTCTTCCCAAATCTCACAAAACCCTTCATGGGTGATACCCAAAGTAATAACCTCCCTCGAACCATGAATGCCACATCATGAACCTTACGGTCGGCCATAACTCTTTTTCCTAAACTGAGCTGCGCGAAGTCGATCCTGTATAACCTTAACCTTATCTAAGGCCTCTTGAACTAAGTCTGTACCCAATAACCGAGTCTCTCCCAGCTCAAACCATCTAACTGGCGATCTACATCGTCTACCATATAATGCCTCATAGGGAGCCATCTGAATGCTCGACTGACAGCTATTATTGTAGGTAAACTCCACTAACGGCAATAGCTGATCCCAAGAACCTCCAAAATCAATAACACATGCGCGGAGCATATTTTCCAAGATTTGAATAGTACACTCGGACTGCCCATCCATCTGAGAATAAAATGTTATGCTCAAATCAACTCATGTACCCAACTCACGCTGAACTGCCCTCCAAAAGTGCGAGGTAAACTGCGTACCCTGATAAGAAATGATACACACGGGCACACTGCGAAGGCGAACAATCTCTAGAATATATATCTCTGCCAACCGCTCCGAAGTATAAGTACTTGCCACTCGAATGAAATGTGTTGATATAGTCAGCCTATCACAACAACCCAAACAGCGTCGAACTTCCTCTGAGTCCATGAGAGTCCAACAACGAAGTCCATAGTGATACGCTCCCATTTCCATTCAGGAATCTCTATCTGCTGAAGCAAACCGCCGGGTTTCTGATGCTCATACTTCACCTGTTGACAATTCATGCAACGAGCCACATAAGTAACAATATCCTTCTTCATCCTTCGCCACCAATAATGCTGACGCATGTCCTGTTACATCTTGGCAGCACCCGGACGTATAGAATACTTAGAACTGTGAGCCTCTTCAACGATCAACTCATGATGTACACCAACATTAGGCACACATACTCAACCCTACATCCTCAAAATACCGTCATCTCCAACTGTAACCTTCTTGGCACCACCATGCCGAACTGTGTCCCTAAGGACCATTAAATGTGGGTCATCATCCTGCCGATATATGATATGCTCAAATAAAGAAGATCAAGCGACTGTACAAGTTAAGACACAACAGGGCTCTGAAATGTCTAACATCACGAATTGATTAGCCAAAGTCTGAACATCTGAAGCTAATGGCCTCTCACCGACTGGAATAAATGCAAGGCTGCCCATACTCAATGCCGTCCTACTCAATACATCGGCCACCACATTGGCCTTCCCTAGATGATACAATATAGTGACGTCATAATCTTTCAATAACGCTAACCATATCCTCTATCTCAAGTTAAGATTCTTTTGCTTGAACAAGTACTGGAGACTGTGTTGATCCGTGTAAACCTCACACGACACACCATAAAGATAGTGCATCCATATTTTCAATGCGTGAACAATGGCTGCCAACTCTAAGTCATGGACAGGGTAATTATTCTCATGAACTTTTAACTGCCGAGACGCATATGCAATCACCCTGCCTCCTGCATCAATACCACTCCAAGCCCAACACGAGAAGGATCACAATATACCGTGAAAGATCCTGAACCTGATGGTAACACCAACACCGGTGCTAAAGTCAAGGCGGTCTTGAGCTTCTGAAAGCTCTCCTCACACTCGTCCGACCATTTGAATGGGGAACCTTTCTGAGTCAATCTCATCATCGGGGCTGCTATAGACGAGAACCCCTTTACAAATCGACGGTAATAACCCGCCAAACCCAAGAAGCTCCTGATTTCCGTGGCTGAAGTGGGTCTAGGCCAGTTGTTGACTGCCTTTATCTTCTTAGGATCTACCTGAATACCCTCTGCTGATACGATGTGACCCAAGAAATCTACTGAATCCAACCAGAACTCGCACTTTGAAAACTTTGCATACAACTGATTATCCTTCAAAGTCTGGAGCGCTACCCGGAGGTGCTGCTCATGATCCTCCCGATTGCGGGAGTATATTAGAATATCATCAATGAACACAATTACGAAGCAATCCAGATAAGGCTTGAAAAACTGATTAATCAAATCCATAAAGGCTGCTGGGACATTCGTCAAACTAAAAGACATCACTAGAAATTCATAGTGCACATACTTCGTTCGAAAGGCTTACTTAGGAACATCGGATGCCCTAATCTTCAACTGATGGAAGCCCGATCTCAGATCAATTTTCGAAAACACATTGGAACCCTGAAGTTGATCAAGTAAATCATCAATTCTCGGCAATGGATATTTATTCTTGACGGTGACTTTATTCAACTACCGGTAATCTATACACATCCTCATAGATCTTCATTTTTCTTCACGAACAAAACTGGTGCACCCCAGGACGAGACACTAGGCCTAGTGAATCCCTTATCAAGCAAGTCTTGAAACTATTCTTTTAATTCTTTCAACTCTTGTGGGGCCATCCGGTATGGAGAAATAGAAATGGTTGAGTGGCAGAAGCCACATCAATGCAAAAATCAATATCTCTATCAGGTGGCATCCCCGACAGGTCTGTCAGAAACACCTCGGGAAACTCACAAACAATAGGCACCGAATCTATCGAAGAGACTTCAACATTAGAATCACGAATATGAGCCAAATAAGCCAAGCATCCCTTCTCAACCATGGGACGAGCCTTGGCATGAGAAATCACTCTACTGGGAGAATGACCAGGAGTACCTTTCCATTCTAATCGAGGCAACCCTAGCAAGGCTTACGTAACTGTATTGGCGTGACAGTCCCCGATGGTATAATAAGGTGACAACCAATCCATGCCCAATATGACGTCAAAATCGACCATGTCAAGAACAAAAGGTCTACACTACTTTCAAGACCCTCAATAACGACGACACACGAACGATACACACGATCTACAATAATAGCGTCCCCACCGGTGTAGACAGATAAACAGGGACACTCAAAGAATTGCGGGGCATAACCAAATACAAGGCAAAATAGGATGACACATAAGAATAAGTAGACCCCAGATCAAACAAAACTGAAGCATCTTTATTGCAAACTGAAATGGTAACTGTGATAACATCATCAGAGGACTCCGCCTCGGGTCTGGCCGAAAATGCATACAGTCGGCGCGGGGCCCCATCACCCTGAACCGTGTCTCTAGGACGACCTCTGATAGGTGGACCTCCACCTCTAGCGGACTCGCCTCTACCTCTAGCAGGCTGGTCTCCACCTCTAACATTCTGATCTCTACCTCTCACTACCTGACCCCTACCCCTGGCTAGCTGGCTGGGCAGGTGGTGCTGCAGCTGGTGCCGGAACTATAACACGAGAATTCTGATCCTGAGGCTGATTACCCAAAAATTTCGGATAAGTTCTCCGAATATACCCTTACTCACCTCACTCATAACACCCATCCTGATACTGAGGCTATCCCTGACGAGCCGGATGACCACGATAATAACTCTAAAACGAGGTGCTCTGGTAGGGGCTGGCTGATCAGAATAAGGCAAGTAAGATCCACGACCACATGAGGCACCATGGGACGTCTAAAGTGCTGAATTAAATGGCCTGGAAGAACGGAATCTACCCTGAGTATCCCCGCCTCCAGACGAGGCACGGCTGAATCTACCGGAATGACGAGGTCTTTTGTCCGAACCCTGACCTCGCAGTCCAAGAACCATCTCAACTCTCCTGGCGACATTGGTCGCATCCTGAAAGGAAATCTCGCTCCCTGTCTCCTTATCCATCTGCAATCTGATTGGCTGAGCGAGGCCCTCAATAAATCTCCTGACCCTTTCTCTCTCTGTAGGCAACAAAAGAACAACATGCTGAGCCAAATCTACAAATCGAGTCTCATACTGGGTGACAGTCATGCTGCCCTGCAGAAGACGCTTAAACTGGCGGCGACGCTCCTCTCTAGTAGTGATAGGAAGAAACTTCTCCAATAAGAGATGCGAAAATTGATCCCAAGTCAGAGTATGTGACCTAACTGGTCTAGTCAACAAATAATCCCTCCACCATTTCTTGGCGGAACCAGTCATCTAAAAAGCGGCGAAGTCGACCCTATTGGTCTCCAAAATACCCTTGTTCTGAAGAACCTCATGATAGCTGTCAAGATATTCCTGAGGATCCTCTGAAGTAGCACCACTGATATGAACAGGGAAAAGCTTGATAAACCTGTCCAGTCTCCACAAAGCATGGGAGGACATAGCTGCTCCATCAACAAGCGGTGTTGCAGTATCTGGCTGAACTACCCCAACTGGGTTGGCTGCTGGGGTCTGAATCTGGGGAATATGCTGCTCAGGAGTGTGGGTAGTAGGAGTCTGGACCCCTACTCCAGCCTGAGATACGGCTGCTGCTACGAGGAGTGCTCCAGTCTGGGCTACACCCTCCATAAGGCCCACCAATCGGGCCAAAGCATCCTAAAGCACCGGGGTAGTAATAAACCCCTCTAGGACCTAAGCTGGTCCCGCTGGAATGGTCTGAGCTGGAGCCCCCTCATTAATCTCTATCTGGGGCTCCGCAACTAGGGCTGCTGTCTGAGCAATGGACTGAGTCCTGCCCCTGCCTTGGCCTCTGACGAGGCCTCGACCTCTGTCCCTAGTAGGAGCTGTTGCAGATGGAGGGCCGGATTGTCCGTCAACGGAGGAGGAAGCACTTGTTCTCGCCATCTGCGAGAGAATAGAAGAGTTCAATCAGTATGAGACATAACAAGAATCTCACGACAGAGTAGAAGTAAAATGAGTTTGTTCTTAACTTTATAGCCTCTGAGAGATAAGTACAGATGTCTCCGTACCGATCCCTCAGACTTTATTAAGCTTCTTCATAAATTGTGAGACCTAGGTAACCTAGTGTTCTTATACCAACTTGTCACGACCCATATTCCTAACCCTCGCGATCGTGATGGCGCTTACATCATACTTCCTAGGCAAGCCAATGTTAGAATTTAGCTAACCAAATTCTTTCACAGATTTATTTAGACATAAGTAAACAGTTTAAAATGAGTGCGAAATCTATTACTAATCCAACAATAATATCAATAATAATTAAGTAACGAAACGAAACCACGAAACTAGTGCTAATATTGAACTACCAGGGTCTGGTGTCTCAATTCATGAACTACTAAGAATACTACAAGTATTTGGCTGAAAAAAATATATCTCTGTTTTGAATGAACTAAAATAGAAATATAATTAATAAGAGGAAGACTCCAAGAATCTGCGGACGCCATCATATCTACCTCGTGTCTCCATGTGAATGCTCAACTACTACTCAAAGAATCAGCGCTGGCTGGTATATGGATCTGCACAAGAAGTGCAGAGCGCAGTATCAGTACAACCGACCCCATGTACTGTTAAGTTCCGATCCTAACATCGAGGAAGTAGTGATGAGGCTATGGCGGGACCTTTATAACATAACCTGGATATAATGTATAATGAAACAAGAAGGGAATAATAAAAAATTAAACAGTACTTGCAACCAATGAATAAAACAACTCGGTTAACTCTTCCAGCTCTCAACTATAACCAATTCTCATGAACATTTCCAAGTTTCAGTTTAAAATAATGTAAGTACAGAATATGAAATGACAACAATAAAACAGTGAGCATTCCAGTCTTTATGTTTAAAAATCAGTAAAACATGAATATCCTTCCTTATTGCTCCTTGTTGCGGCACGCAACCTGCTCCCACCTGTCCACCCTTATTGCTCCTTCCTATATATATATCACCCTTATTTATCCTGTTGCGGCATGCAACCTGATCCTACCTGTCCACCTTTATCACTCCTTGTTGAGGCGTGCAACCCACTCCCACCAGAAAATCACATCTCTTTATTTATAGAAAGAGATTTCACAATTTAGGTCAAATGCCTTTCACAATATTTATGTCTGAACAATTATACACAGAAAGTTGTACTATTCATAAACTTCATCAATTATCATTTCACCATAAAGCCAACCGGAATATATAGTAAAACACAACCAGCTCATCTATTTTTATGTATCACAATGAAGTCAAGGGAACAACCAACACTTCCAAAATACTTGAAACAATACTTAACAACAAGCTGACAAAGACAACAAGACATGGGAGCATCAATGATCATAAAACAATTAAGCCAGGGATCAAATAAATTGGAAACGGAGAAGGAATCATGTTCAACAGATAATTTGGTGGTGCGTAGATACTCGCCACCTCACCTACACACCACTCGCATGCAATTCCACATAGCATTTAAGTAGGAAATTCCTATTCCCTCAAGTCAAGGTTAAACCAAACACTTACCTCAATTTCACAAGCAATTCACTGCTCAAGCACAACTTTTCTCTTAGAATTTTCCTCTAACTCGCTCGAATCTAATCACAATTGGTTCAATATCATTAATTATTGCTAAAGACATTAACTTTAATGAAAAATCATGATTTTCCTATCAAAAGACAAAAATCGACCTCGGGGCTGCTTGGTCTAAACTTGAGGTTCGGAATAAGACCTGTTTACCCATTCTCCCCCGAGCCCGAATATACAATTAGTTTTGGAATCCGACCTCAATTCGAGGTCTAAATTCCCAAATTTCAAAATTCCTAAGTTCTGCCCCAAAATCCCAATTTTTACCATGAAAAATCTAGATTCTATGATGAAATCTTGTAAAAAGTTGTTAAGGATTGAAAGGAATTAGTTACAGATCACTTACCAATGATTGGAGAAGTTTGGATCTTTGGAAAATCGCCTATTGAGGTTTAGGGTTTGAGAGAATTGAAAAATGGGAAAAATCCCGTCTAAAATCAAACTTAACAGGCTGCAGTTATCGCAATTGCGAACCCTTTGGAAATCCTGCTGCCTTCGAATTTGCGACATATGGAGGCCTTCACATTTTCGACCAGTGCGTCGCATTTGCGAGGTTGGCCTTCCCACGCCGTTTTTGCATTTGCGACGAAATCGTTGCATATCCCAGGCCTACAAACATCGCAATTGCGAAGCCTGATGGTGAAAAGACACCAGATTCACAGCTGAGATTTTCTAAGTCTAAACATCCTGTAGCCTACCCAAAACTCAGGCGAGCCCTCGGGGCTCCAAACCAAACATGCACACAAGTCTAAAAATATCATATGGGCTTGCTCGTGCGATCAAATCATCAAAATAACATCAGCAATTACGAATTTAACCTCAAAACTCATGATTTTCTCAAGAACACTTCATTTTCACAATTTCTCAATCGGACGTCCGAATCACGTCAAATAAATTCTGATTCTGACCACATTTCACATATAGGACTTAAATGCCATAACAAACATGTACCGGACTCCGGAACCAAAATACGGACCCGATACCAACGATTTCATACATTAGTTCATTTCTTTATTTCCTTAATAATCCAGCAAAAACAAGTTTCTTCAAAAATTATTTTTTAAGGCTTGGGACCTCAGAATCCCTTCCGGGCATACGCAAGTCCAATATTTTATAGCGGACCTCTCGGGATCGTCAGAATACAGATGCAGGTCCGTTTATTCAAAATGTTGACCAAAGTCAACTAATATCAAATTTAACTCTCAAATATTATTATTTCTTATATTTTCACATAAAAGCTTTCCGGTTTCGCGCCCGGACTGCGCACACAAATCAAAGTAATTAAAAATTAATCTTTTTAAGGCTAACGAATCCGAAATAGGATTTTAATTCATAAGATGACCCTTTGGGTCATTACACTTTCAAAATATCATTTTGCATCATTATTTAATTTACAAGCATTTTCTATAATTTTCCATAGTTTTTAGATATTCAAAATTTATTTTCTTACATTAAATTACTTGAATACTTATTAATTACTCCTTTAAATTATTTTGTGATGACTAATTACCTAAAATTATTTTTTTCATCCATAATACATATTTCAAATATTTTTGCTTCATTTTATATAATTAAAATAGTATTTTTAAGCTATTTGCATAATCTTGCAGGCACATCTTATATTTTTGCATTTTTATTACATTTGTCATTTTGTTCAGGGTCAAAATAATATTTTACATTTTATAATCTTCTATTATTATTTTAAAGTATTAATTTTCATAAATAGAATTTTTATATATTTACTTAACTATTTTTATTAAATTATTTTCTTTTTAATCTCTTATTTAAAAACTGGCCCAATTTTAGGCTAATTTTCGAACAAATTTTGGCCCAAATGCTTAGCCTACTCACACCCCTCTTCAGCAGCCCAATCCAAATGACTCCTTAATCCCCAACCCATTTTCAAAACCCAACCCATATCTCTTTAAACCTCAGCCGTTGATAAAAAACGATCAACGGTTCAAAACACCCCACCCCCTTTCCTTATATCCATTCACCCTAACCCTAATCCCTATTCCCTAAAGACCCCTGCCTATCTTCTCTCTGTTACTCCTCTCTCTTTCACGACCACTAGCTGCACACCCCAATTATCTCCGATTCTGACCTTGATATAGAATCCTCTTATGATTTGCCTTCCATATATGCTCCATCTCCATGTTATTTACACAATTTTAGTATTCCGTTTATATATTTCCTCAACCTTTAAAATCTAGACGGTATATTTATTATGCATGTTATTACTTCCTTATTTATGTTGATTTTATAGTGTTTCCTTGATTCGTTTGCTTGATTTCTACTACTATATAAATCCCCTCCCATTTCCCTTTGAGACAGATTTTAATCACTGAATTTACTAAAAACTCAGAGTTATTACTATATTATTCTCTCATTATCTACTTTTGCTCTTGGTCGGCTGAAAGCCAAGGCCATCAGAATTCAATTTTTTCAACTTTTCCTGGTGCAAGCATTGCGCAGAGTTCATTTGAAGCCATTGGGAACTCTGATGCACTAAGATCTTGGGTTCTATTTCTCTTTGTTGGCGTCCAAAATACTGTGGAACTTGCTCGTTGTTGTTTGTCTATTTGTCAATTGATAACCGGTAAGTTTCTTAGCTTTTGCAATTTCATTCTCCTGTGTTCATGATATGCATATTCATACCTTTGAAATTTCGTGACATAATATGTTTCTAGACCATCTCTGAGTGCAACCTAGTTGGCATTGAACTTGTTTCATGACCTGAACTTCTTTAGCATTGATTTTACCTACAATTTCCAGTCCCGAAATATGTTATTTGTACATGCTTAACTTGAATAATTTGGACTACCTTAAGTTAGTAGGTTGGTATCTAAATGTTTCTCTTTATTGCCTAACATGAGTCTGCTTACCTGCTTTGTCCTGAATCATTCTAATGACTAGCTCATGTTTGTAATGTACTTAACGCATTTATGTTAATTATGATCTGCTCCCGTGCTAGTTTTACCACTTTATTATGTTTTGGTCTACTAAAATCTTGTACCTTCTAGTAATTATTTGACACTTTTAGATTAACTTTCCTAACATGCATTATTCCCTATAAAGTTTTGTTATTGGTCTATTTCATTATTTTCTGATATTGTGATGCTTAACTCGAATAATTTGGAACCCTAGTTTTTAACCCTTTAACTTAGTGCTTTACTTTGAACTCGTCTTGGAATTGTGCAACTTTAATCTAAAAAATCTGATTCCTTTAATATCATGCCCCAAATCTGGGGAGGCGTGGCTGGCACCCGGTGCCGTAGTGGCCTGAGTTAACCACTCTTTAACTCATTCATTCCTTTTGTACCTATCATAGGCCAACATGGCCACAACTCCTAATGTATAACTGTAAGTAAGCAATACTGTATCAATAAATTATCGTTCTTAAAAGATGAATACATATGGACCTTCAATGCCTCTGACATGCTGTACAAACTGAACCTCTATCTACAAAGCCTCTAAGACTAATTGACATCAAATAGGATAGGGTACCGGCCTACCCGCAAGTCCGTAGAAAAACTCTGACATGACGACTCGTAGACTCGGCTGCACTCCGAATGAGGTGGAGTCTTACTGATCTTTCGCTGAATGCCAATCTCGTCTACTATGAGGGCTCGTCAAACTAATTACCTATACATGCAGGCATGAATGCAGCGTCCCCAGCAAAAGGATTTCAGTACGAATAATGTATTGAGTATGTAAGGCATGTAAATAAATATATAAAGAGCATGGAAAAAACATGGAGTAAAGGACTCAACCTGTAAGTCTGGATAGTTCTGTAAATTATGAAGTACTTATAGTGTCATGCATATGCGTATGAATGTCATGTCGTGCATAGGTACATGTATTTATCCCATCATCAAGCCTCTGAGGGTATCCCATCATATCATCTTGGCCATTGTGGGCGAAATCATCAACGTATACCAACTGATCAGGTAGTGCTGCGTATATAATGCTATAACATTTCCCATATCCCATATATATATATATATATATATATATATATATACGCGTATATAACGCCATCTGGTTATGAGTCAATGTGCATGTATAAATGCATGAAATGCATATGAAATACGTTAATAAAATCTTTTGATACGTCATAAGACCATTATGCCTCTGATTAATATCATGAAATAAACTTTATCAACTTACGTATTTTTAGACCCATGAACAGATGATAGAGTAATATGATACATGGAAGAATAAGAATGTACACATCTCTAGCATTTTTACGAATAGAGTAATTTATGAAAGTTGTGCATTTGCTCGTCTCGCTCGTATCATGTAGATCATGCCAAAAAAGAAAAAAAGGATAGTCTTAACCTACCTGATGAAACCTTGTCCTTCTCTCCTGTCTGTTGTTAATTCAATATTATGTAATAGAATCCTCCGATACAGAAAAATGATAGTGCTTCCAAACTTTTGGAATTATGTCAACGCATAGAAGTGTTAAAAGATATCAGAACTCTCCTTTCTTCTTGAACCGAATTTCGAACTAACGATTGATTCTCCGGAAACAATTGAATTTCATAATATCTATATCCAAATTCTCCGACTCCTTATCACTAAAAACTTCATTGTTTTGCTTCAAATTCTCTTCACAACAAATACTTTCAACATGCTCTTCTGCTACTTCTTGATCATTAGCTTCTTTTTCATCAAAAACCTCAGCTTTTGCTTTTTCATCAATTCCGTTATTGAAAAATGAGAAATATAACAATTTTTCCTTAGAATTTGGTGAATCATTAAAATTCTTATCAATCTCATCTTCATTTCTAATTTGACCCAACTTCAACTCTTCAGCTATTACAATTTCTTCTCCTTTATTAGAATTCACAAACATTTCTTGAATAGTAAAGCTTTTAACTTCTGGCTTTTCTATAAATTCAAAAGCATTTTGTCCATATATATATATACATTCAAACTTACTCTGAATAAAAACAGAGCTCTCTGTTTCGTCAAATTCTAATTTTTTGTCACTTTTGCATTCCAATTGAATGGTTCTAAAATCTGAATCATTCTTTTTATAATCACCCTCCACCATCCTGTCTATGTATTTCTTCAAGAGAAAGAAAATCTTGAACATGAAGCTAGAAAAGAAACTCCATAGGGAATTGACACACCAAGTTATTGTTGTGTACATAAATTGACTCAAAAACATTTTATTAAAGTGGCTTTTGTGCAAAAGATGTTTATTGGTACTCATAAGGAGAAAAAGAACACAAGCTAATAGTAGGCTATTAATATAGTAATCTTGAGTTCATAAGGAGAAAGTGGAGAGACCACTAAAGGAGAACGAAATTTGAGGAGAGAAAAAAAATCCTAAGCATCTGCTAAAAACATGTCTTGTTTTTACTATTTTTTTGGGGACCTAACATGTTGGCGAAGATTGAGGAGAAAGAGGGAAATGAGAGTGAAAAATACGGACATGAATTGATGAATGAACAAAGTACAAATAAAGGATAAAATGAATTTGTTTTGTATTAAGGCCAACCCATTACTTGCCACCTAGCCAAAAGGACTAAGAATCATTTGGTTAAGGATTGGCTAGTTGCCACGTGGAGGGTGAGGGGATTCTAATCTTTATCTACTAATTTATCATTAAACTAGATAATATCCTGCTATCCGATAATTAATCAATTATCTATATAATTAAAAATTATTTCAGATTATTTAAAATTCTACTTCTTTTTAACACACTTTATACATTCTACGATCATGGTCATATGGTACCACATAAAATAAATATACATTATTATTTTTATTAAAAAATTCATGTAAAAATATAAATATTTTCTCAACTTATAATTTTCTTAATCTCATATAAAATAAAAATTCTCGTATGCTTAATTCTTTAAATGGTAAAAAGATAACCTTCTTTTTTGTGAGAAAATACTTTATAGAAAAACAATAAAGAAAATCCCACAAACTTCCTCATTTTATGTGTATAATTTAAAATATATTCGAAAATAGTAATATTAATAACTATATAACATCATATTTTTTCAAACTTTTTACAAAAACATTCCACTCAATACAAATACCATATCAAAATGTATCTAACGGTATCAAAATTATTTTACCAACTTTATTACAATATTTACTGAATTTTATGTATGTTATAAATACTTCTTGGTCCAGTTCACATAATTACTTATCAAGCATTGATGCAATCATGCATATAGTAAATCACGTGTACGGCTTAGAGTTGGCATAAGGGTAAGGAGGTTGCCAAATAAAAAGAGACTTTCGTAATGAATTTCAATTTTTATTATTTTGCTAACATCGGGACATGAACAATTTAGGATCTATTTTTGAAAGTCTCAATCGATAAGAGGTCTTTAATTCAAGTTACTGTACTCCCTCCGTCTCATATTTACAGTCGTGATTACTAAAAATAAAAATCTGAAATTCTCTGTAGAAAAGTATGGGATGTAACATTTAACTCTCAATATGTTTGTTGCCAATATGTTATATTTTGCTAAGTGTTGGACCTGTAATAGTAACCTGCCCTCTAAGTTTTGTTGAACCTCTTAACTGGCATGTCTTGTGTTTTTAAGCAACTCTACTATGATTGCTTCTGAGATGC
The DNA here is from genome assembly GCA_005239505.1 of Nicotiana paniculata. Taxonomy (NCBI): domain Eukaryota; kingdom Viridiplantae; phylum Streptophyta; class Magnoliopsida; order Solanales; family Solanaceae; genus Nicotiana; species Nicotiana paniculata. The sequence goes on from ML306729.1 coordinate 91,103, forward strand.
AAGTGTATCTTTTCAAATTATGTCACTTAATCATTGTTCTCTCAATCACATTTGCTATTTGTACTATTCTAAGTTTGTCATTCTTGGCAGGTTGAAAGCCAAGGACATCAAGACTCTTACTATTGCCCTCCCTAGTGTGAGCATTGTTCGTGGTCCATTTGAGGCCCTTGTGAACTCTGACACACTAGGGGTTGGGATCTTTTGGCCACTCTCTTTACTTCTGATACCTGAGTTATCCCAGACACCCAATTATTTTCTCATCCTATCTACGTAACATGCAAGCTGTTTAAAGTGATTTCTAGGTAACTCGATGTTTGGTCATGTGATCAATCTGTGGCTGTCTTGTTTTGGTTTGGGTTTTCTTTGTGATTTCTGGGTTCCTGGTGGATGTAGTCCCCTGTTAATCGGGGTGTGCTCATTTGGTGGAGAAGGAGTTTTGTTGAAGGCCCAGGCAATGTTGGGTATTTCTTTTGGGCATGTTATAGATCCACTGTTATTGTTTGTATAATTCCTTGTAATTACATTCACTACTGGGCCTGTAATAATTTTGTAATAAAAAATTGAGGGTATTAGTAAAATGGGAAAAACGGGTATACTTGATGTTCGCATGAAAGGGTAGCAAGTATGCTTATAGGATTCATATGAATTATCCAACCTGCTATATATGCCTTTCATTTTTTGGGTGCACTGTTAGAAATCATGTCATTAGAAAATCACACACACACACACTACTCGAGTTCAAATGCTTCATCTATTTCTATGTCTCCTAATACGTGTTTCTAGACGACATGACCCCGAGTAAACCTTCTTTCAATTTGCATAACTGCTTCAAATGCATTAGAAATCATGCATGTAGGATCTTAATTAGTTAACTTCCATTGCTATCATGATTCTTACCTAGGAAACACGTTTATAGTGACTTAATATAGGAAATCGGTTCCAATCGCCAATCTTTAGAAATCCTGCCTATAGGATATTCCCAATCATCTTAATGCTGAACTATTCAAATGCTATTTTATCGTTTAGCCATGTCTCTGTTAGAAAGCATGAGTAATTCTAAGTATTTTCCAATCGATTCACTATCCTTTATTGCGAAAATCACTTAAAAATCATGTCAATAAGTTTAGTAACTTATTTCCTTAATAATCAACATGCAATAAGCGTATAATTATTTGGAAATCGTGTCTATAAGTGGCGCCTTAAAACTGCCTGCATGTTTGAATCCATGGTCATCTAGAAACCATGTTTTAGGGCTTAATGATTCTAATTTTGTCTCAGCCATGAGATTGTCTAAACACCTGATATAAGAACCTATTTTGCGTGCATTTTCTGTCTAAGTGTGGAGGCCAATTTAAGCCCTCAGTTTCCCTTATATGAAGTCCTACATGTTTTTTATGTCGCCTATATTTTAAACATTAGTGCACGCATAGGGCACAACTTAAAATTGAATTAGAGCGTTTATAGGTAAACAAGTTAAACATAGTGATCGGGTAGCAGGAAATGATAGTCTCTGCATGCTGAATAATATGAGTAACTCCTTAACTCGAGGGAGTTATGAAGTATTATTTATATTGCACGGGGTGATCCTTTAGGCTAAAAAACTTAGGAATCCCCTTCTTTTTTTCTTCTTTATTCATCTAATCATCTAATATAGATTTAATAGTTATATTCCTGTAATACTTACTTCTCTGTCACAACCCAAACCGATGGGCCGCGACGGGTTCCCGAGTCCTGCCTGTCGAACACCCTTAATCATGCGGCTAAGATATAAACATGAATAACATTTTCTGAATTGCGATAATAACATGCGTGAGGAAAACCTGTCCAAAAGACATAAATACATATACATGTGAAATACGTATGGCTTCGACAAGGCTGCTATAGTCAATTATATACCAAAAATTGGAAGCCGACAAAACCACATACTACACAACTATACATGACTGTCTACAGACCTCTAATAGAATATACAACTGTATAAGGATGGGACTAGGACCCGTCCTACCCATATATGTAAACAAACATATCCTACCAAAATCTAAAGCAGCTCCGGATCAAATGGAGCGCACCAACTCCCGCTGATCAAGGATCCAAAGAAGGGGGATCATCTGTTTGTCTACCTATACCTGCAGGCATGAAATGCAGGCCCTGGAAAATAGGGTGTTAGTACGGATAATGTACTAAGTATGTAAGGCATGAAAATTATTACATAAAAAACATAGATGAAACATGGAATAAAGAATTCCGCCCGTAGGTTTAAATAACTTTATAAAATCCTGAAACATTTATAATGTCATGCACGTGTGTATAAATATCGTGTCATGCATATGTATAGGTGTACATAACATCAGCAAGCCTCTGAGGGCATCCCATCATATTATCTCGGCCACTGTGGGCAAGATAATAGACATGTACCAGCTGATCAGGTAGTGGTGCGTATATAGTTCTGTAACCTTTTCCTATATCCCATATATATATATATATATATATATATATATATATATATATATAGCCATCTGGTCATGGGTCAATGTACATGTATAAATGAATGAAATGCATAAAAATATGTTAATAAGATCAATCTACCTTTTTGATAAACTTTATCAACTATGTATTTTTCTGAGACCCATGAACATAAGATGTAATAATAAGATACATGGGAATTCAAGAACATAGGAACCTCTAATACTCCTATGAATAGAGTCATTTATGGAAGTTGTACATTTGCTAGTTTTGTTTGTATCCTATGGATAATGCCAAAAAGAAAGAAGGGATAGCCTTAACATACCTTAACCGTGCCTTAACAGGGTATTATAGCTCGGACCGTATTTTATTCCAAATTGAAAACCTTCCATGAAACTCATTTTCTTTGATTCATTTACCCGTTAACCTTCACGGCACTTTACTTATCGCTTGTTATAAATAGAAAATGCTTATAACCTCAAGATAATTTCATCCCCGAGTCTACGTCGATTAACTTACGATGAAACTTTTACGTACGAAGTGCGAGATATAACATTCTCATTGTGTCAATAAATTCTTTTGATCCTTACCCTCTGTGTTTATCTTACCTATTTGTAATCCACATAGTTTTAAGTTCAGCCAGGACCCACAGTTGTGGACCTCGAGGAGTGCCTAACACCTTCTCTTTGAGGTAGTTTGATCCCTTACCCGATCTTGGGTGGCGTTGACTAGTCAAACAGTGTTATATGCATAATAGGTGCCTTAACGCACCTTAATAATCATTAGTTGGCGACTCTTCTTTCCTTAACATTCCATAAGAAAAGGGGCGCGACACCTAAATGTCAAGGACGATATTAAAACCATTCGTATGAGCTATCCGATTATGAGACAAATAAGTGCATCAGTCAACATTCGAGGATGAATGTTCCAAAGAGAGGAATGACATTACACTCCACAGTATTACGTCGATGTTACACCCCGTAGTATTATACATTAGATTTGTCGTAAGATAATTGACATCAGTTCAATGACAAGATTATTTTGAAGTGATAAATATTTATTCTATTCATAACATATGATAAGTAAGTACTGTGGTTAGAGGGTAAACATATCAAAGAAAAATGGGCTTCGTTAAAGATTGCCAATTTGGGATAAAATACTGTCCAAGCTATAATACCCCGTATTTATGAACTAGTGACATACAAGGTACCACATGACCATGATAGTAAAATATATAAAGTATATTAAAAATGAGTATTATTTTATGTAATTTGAGATAATTCTTAATTATGTGGGTATTTAGTTAATTATTAGTTTAGTGGGAGATTAACAAGCTAATTAGGTAATTGTGGATATGGATGAGCCTAATGGACATTCTAACATGGCAACAAGTGGAGATCTTGATCAAGACAAATGGTGACTCTCTGGCTAGGTGGCATGTTTGGATAATGTTAGCAAACTAATCCATATCTAGTGGCCCCACAAATGATAAGAAAACTCCTAATTTATAGGGAGATGGATATCTCTACAAAGAAATGGATGAATCTTCAACGAGAATTCTTATGAATTCCTACAATGTGCGACGTGACTTAAAATTCTAAGGAAGCCCGGTATAATCTTTCTCAAGAATATCATACGAAATTTTTCCTACTTCAATATCATATGATACACATGAAATGAGCAAACACGAGAATCGTCTCAGGTATGTTAAGGGTATCCGTTCTTTCCTTTTGGCATGATCCATATGATACACATGAAATGAGCAAACACGTAACCTTCACAAATGACTCTATTCTTAAAAGTACTAAGGAATCCTATGTTCTTGATTCCCCATATGTCCTATTAGAAATCACTGTTAGAAATTATGTCATTAGAAAATCACACACACACACTACTCGAGTTCAAATGCTTCACCTATTTCTATGTCGACTGCTACGTGTTTCTAGACAACATGTCTATAGGGAGTAAACATTCTTTCAATTTGCATAACTGCTTCAAATGGATTAGAAATCATGCATGTAGGATCTTAATTAGTTAACTGCCATTGCTATCGTGATGCTCACCTAAGAAACACGTTTATAAGGACTAAATATTTGAATTCCCTAGTTTCTTCCACCTCAATCCTTATAAAGTAGATTAGTCATTACCCCCCTTATCCTCATGATTCCACGTGGATTCATACAAATGACACTTATCCACTTATAACTAATTTCATATTCCATGACTTTATACCAACACTTAACCAACTATTCACACAATAATTTCTAGGTCTCGACCCACTTGAATACTAATATATTTCATATACCTTACTATCATGGTCATGCAGTATAGCACTAATCCATAAATACATGATATTATAGCTTGGACCATATTTCATCTCAAAATGTCAAACTTTGGCGATACACAATTTCTTCGATTCGTTTACTCTCTTACCTTCATAACTTCTACTTATCACAAATACTTATATCCTTTAAAATAGTCTTGTCCTTGAACTTATGTCAATTATCTTACGACAAACCCAACGTACAAAATTACGGGATATAACAGGCCCCTATTTTTTTCTTCTTTATTCATCTAATCATCTAATATAGATTTAATAGTTATATTCCTGTAATACTTACTTCTCTATCACGACCCAAACCGACGGGCTGCGACGGGTGCCCAAGTCCTACCTGTCAAACACCCTTAAGCATGCGACTGAGATATAAACATGAAACATATGTTGAATTGCGAGAATAACATGCCTGAGGAAAACATGTCCCAAAAATATATATACATATACATGTGAAATACGTAGGGCGAGTCGACAAGGTTGCTATAGACAACTATATATCCAAAACTGGAAGCCCACAAAACCACATACTACACAATTATACATGACTGTCTACATACCTCTAACAGAATATACAACTGTATAAGGACGGGACTAGGCCCGTCATACCCATATATGTAAACAAACATATCGTACCAAAATCAAAAGTAGCTCCGGATCAAATGGAGCACATTGTATTCTTGTCTACCTGTATCTGAGGGCATGAAACGCAAGCCCTGGGAAATAGGGCCTCAGTACAGATAATGTATTGAGTATATAAGGCATGAAAATTTGTACATAAAAGACATAGATGAAACATGGAATAAAGAATTCCGCATGTAGGTCTAAATAAATTTATAAAATCCTGAAACATTTATAATGTCATGCACGCGTGTATAAATATCGTATCATGCATAGGTATAGGTGTACATAACATCATCAAGCCTCTGAGGGCATCCCGTCATATTATCTTGGCTACTGTAGGCAAAAACATCAACATGTACCAGTTGATCAGGTGGTGGTGCATATATAATGCTGTAACCTTTTCCCAGATCCTATATACATATAAGTGTGTGTGTATATATATATATATATATATATATAACGACATCTGGTCATGGGTCAATGTACATGTATAAATGAATGAAATTCATAAAAATATGTTACTAATATAAAAATATACCTTTTGGATAAACTTTGTCAACTACGTATTTTTTTGAGACCCATAAACAGAACATGTAATAATAAGATACATGGGAATTCTAGAACATAGGCACCTCTAATACTCCTATGAATAAATTCATTTATGGAAGTTGTATATTTGCTCGTTTTGTTTGTATCGTATGGATCATGCCAAAAGGAAAGAAAGGATAGCTTTAACATACCTTAACCGATTCTTTTGACACTCCAACACACAACAATCGCGACAAAACACATGACAACAAGATCGGAGTAAGGAAAAATTCATATGATATTCTTGAGAAAGATTGCACTGTACTTCCTTAAAATTACAAAATTTCACGTTGATAAGATGCTAAGAAATTTCAAATGAGTTATTCTGAAGTTCCATCGTTACATTAGAGAACATACTATCAACTCTTAATGAGGTAAGAGTCTTTCTTATAATTGTGGGTTTGTGTGTAAGGATTATTTTCCACAAATCCCCTAACATGCCACCTAGCCATAAAGTCCAAGAGTCACCCTTTGATATTTGGTCTTAACTCATCTTGCTTCCACAATTTTGGGGGGNGAGGGATTAAATCCTATCCAAGTGTTATATTTAATTATCTAATTTTCCCCCAAATATCATTAATTATCCAATTTTTCACATAATTAATAACTATCTTAAATTATTTAACATAATACTCACTTTTAACACATTTTATGTACCCTACTATCATGATCATGTGGTACCTTATAGGAAACTAGTCCATAAATATGGGGTATTATAGCTCGGACTGTATTTTATTTCAAATTGACAACCTTCCATGAAACTCATTTTCTTTGATTCGTTTACCCATTAACCTTCACGGAACATTACTTATTGCTTGTTATAAATAGAATAAATTCTTATAATCTCAAAATAATCTCATCCCCGAGTATACATCGATTAAATTACGATGAAACTGTTACGTAAAAAGTGCGGGATATAACATCCTTCCCCCCTTAGAATCATTCGTCCTCGAATATTTAACTCTCCCTGATCTATATAAATCCTAGCAGAGTCGCCTTTGTAACAGTACTAATGTCAACCCTTCCTGTAGGATACTCAATAATTCAATGACACATAGGACCACAATCATTAATAATGATAATGGCCGCATACAACAACGATGATAACTAACACAGGAATCCATACGCGTACCTTAAGGCTGTTATATCTGAGTCGGATCCTGCTCTGGAAAAGGAAATAAGTGAGGATATCTAGACTTCATGTATTCTTTCGTCTTCCCAAGTCATTTCTTTCATATGGTTGTTTCTCCAAAGTTACTTTCACCGAAGCTACGTCTTTAGTCCTCAATCTTCGAACATGTCTATCTAGTATAACAATAGGAGTTTCTTCATATGAAAACTGTTCTGTGACCTGAACATCGTCAACTGACACAACTCTGGAAGGATCCCTGATACATTTACAGAGCATAGACACACAGATTCCAAGTCAGAAGGCAAGTCTAACTCATATGCTACCTGTCCTACCTTGCGCGTGATCCTATATGGTCCAATGTACCGAGGGCTAAGTTTTCCTTTCCTTCTGAACCTCATAATGCCTTTCATCGGTGATACCTTTAGGAATACCCAATCTTTAACCTAAAACTCCAAGTCTCGTCGTCGATTATCCGCATAAGACTTCTGACGACTTTGAGCTGCTAATAACCTTTCCTGTATAAGCTTAATTTTCTCAATTTCTTGTTGTACCAATTATGGACCGACTAACGTAGTTTCCCCAATAACAAACTAACCTATAGGCGACCTATACTAGAATGATACTACAATGATAGTTATTATTATACGCGAACTCAATAAGTGGCAGATGATCATCCCAGCTACCCTTGAAGTCTATCGCACAAGCCCGTAATATATCCTCAAGTGTCTGAATAGTACGCTCGTCCTGTCCGTCTGTCTGGGGATGAAACGTTGTACTAAGACTTACCTGAGTCCCCAATCCGTTTTAGAAGGACCTCCAAAAAAATTAGCTATAAACTGAGCTCCTCCATCCGAGATAATAGGTATAGGGACACCATGATTTCGTACCATCTCCTTAATGTAAAGCATTGCATAATCCTCTGCGAAATATGTAGTCCCAACAGGCAGAATCTGGACTAATTTGTAAGTCCATGAATATTCACCCATATAGAATCGAATTTACGCTGGGTACGAGCTAAGCCTACGATGAAATACATATTGATTACCTCCTACTTCCAAGTTAGAATCTCTATAGCCTGCAATAATCCACCGGGTTTTTTATGCTCAATCTTAACCTACTGACAGTTAGGGCACTGAGCAACAAACTCCACTATATCCTTTTTCATTCTGTCCCACCAATATACTTCCCTGATATCATGATACATCTTTGTTGCTCCTGGATGGATAGAATAACGAGAATAATGAGTTTCTCCCATAACCTGCCGACGCAACCCTACAACATTAGGGACACATAATCGTCCTCGATATCTGAGGACCCATCTCCTGAGATTTCAAATGGTGTCTTCTCCTTTAGAGGGGTTGTATTTCTATATTTAGCTAACACAGGATACTCGTATTGGCGTTCCTTCACCCCGGTTACTAAAGAGGATGTTGTCGTGTCCTGAATAGTAATTCTAGTATCACCTGAATCCAATAATAGAACTCCAAGACTAGCTAAATGATGAATCTCATGGGCTATTCTCTTCTTCCCTGAATCTAAATATGACAGGCTACCCATAAATCTACGGCTGAGTTTATCGACTACTACATTTGCCTTCCCCATATGATATAAAATATTAACATCATAGTCTTTCAGTAGCTCCAACCATCTCCTTTGATGTAGATTCAATTCCCTTTGCTCGAATATATACTAGAGGATCTTATCATCCGTATATATATATCAACATGAATGCCATACAAGTAGTGCCTCCACATCTTTAGTGCATGAATCACCGCGACTAACTCTAAATCGTGGGTCGGGTAATTCTTCTCGTGCTTTCTTAGTTGTCTAGAGGCATAAGCTACAACCTTACCATGCTGCATCAGTACACAACCATGGGAGCATTAGAACCGGTGCAAAAGTTAAGTTGTCCTTCAATGCCTAGAAACTTCGTTCGCAAGCATCAATCTATTGAAACTTTTCTCCTTTCTGAGTCAACATAGTCAATGGTGCCGAAAAAGAAGAAAGTCCCTCTACAAATCTCCTGTAATAACGTGGAAAACCGAGAAAGCTACGAACCTCCGTCGGTGTCGTGGGTCTAGGCCAAGGCTTTATTGATCAATATTTTGTGTATCAACTCGGATTCCCTCACCCGAAATAATATGCCCAAGGAAAGCTACAGAGTTCAACCAGAATTCACACTTTGGCAATTTTTCATACAACTTCCCTTCTTGTAGAACTCTGAGCATAGTAGCAAATGATCTGCATGCTCGGTCTTTGGACGAGAATACACCAATATATCATCAATAAATACAATTACGAACAGATCTAAAAAGGGGTCTGAACACACGGTTCATCAATTCCATGAATACTGATAGGGCATTGGTCAAACCGAATAACATAATACGAAATTCAAAATGCCCATATCTGGTCCTGAATGCTATCTTCGGAATATCTTTCTCCTTAACCTTACCTGATGGTACCCGGACCTCAAGTTTATCTTTGAGAAACACCTGGAACCTTGGAACTGATCAAATAAATCATCAATCCTTGGAAGAAGGTACTTATTAAAGATCTTCACCTTATTCAACCGTCTATAATACACATCCATAAGGAACCATCTTTCTTCCTTACAAAAAACATAGGTTCTCCCCACAGTGATGTACTAGGCCTGATAAAGCCTTTTTCAAGCAAGTCCTTTAGTTGCTCCTTCAACTCTTTCAGCTCCGCGAGGCGCATTCTATAGAGAGGAATATATATTGGTTGAGCATCTGGTAGTAGGTCAATAGCAAACTCAATTTCTTGCTCTGGAATAAGACCTGGAAGTTCATCGGAAAAAACATCAGGAAACTCATTAACCACAAGGATACATTGAATGGTTGGTAACTCTACTTTCACATCCTGAACCCGAACTAAGTGATAAATGTAGCCCTTTCTGATCATCTTCTTGCCTTGAGATAGGAAATAAATCTACCTCCCGACAATGTTGTATTACCTTTCCACTCCAAAATAGGCTCCCCTAGAAATTGGAATCAGACCATCTTTGATCTACAATCAACGTTCTCATGACAAGAAGCCAACCGGTCCATGCCCATTATAATATCAAATTCTACCATATATAACTCGATTAGGTCCGCTACTGTAGATTGACTATGAACTACTATTATAAAATCTCTATATACTCACCTAGCTATCACTGGGTCCCCAACAGGTGTGGACACCTCAAAAGGTTTAACCAACTCAGGTTTTATTCCAAACTTACTAGCAACCAACAGAGTAACATTTGATAAGGTGGAACCAGGGTCAATCAGTGCATATACTTCATATGAGGAGACTGATAATATACTTGTAACAACATCAGGTGACAACTCTTGATCTTGCGTCTTATTAACGCATAAGTGCAGTTCTGAGGATCGCTCGAGCTAGATGCTCTGCCTCTGCCTTTACCACGACCGATTGGTGCTTGTGAACCTTGCCCTGGAGGGCATACTGATGATGACGAACCAGCTACAGATCCCACAGGCTGAGCTATGCTTTCTTTACCTCTCGTCAGAAAATCGCTCATAACGTGGCCCGGAAAACCACAAGTATAACAAACACCCAACCCATACGATATTGCCCGGCATGCTTCTTACCACACTGAGAACATCGCGGCAAGGGCGGCCTCATCCGACTTGACTCACCCATATACTGAGAACTTGAGTCCCTGTAATTCTGACTAGGACCTGAATATGTGGAACAATCAAATCTCTTACCGATAAACTGAGAGAGTGCGCTAGCTGATGGCTGGGCTGGATACCATAGGTATTGTTGTCTATGACCACCTCGAAACTCACCAGAAGGACCGAAGCCCTCCCTCTCTTATTCTGGGCCCTATCATGATCATGATCGGCTCTCTGTTTTTGCTTACTCTCCTCTACACCCGGAGCGTATGACTTAATACAAGAAATATCCATGTATGACTAGAGTGAGACGGACATACAATCGTTAAGAAAGTGCAGCTCTAGCCCCATCACGAACCAGTGAACCCGATCCTCCATCTTAGATACAATAGTGGGACCATACCTAGACAACGAATCAAACTAAAGACTGTACTCCCGAACACTCATGTTACCCTGCCGAAGGATTAAGAACCTGCCTACTCTAGCCCGTCTAAGCTTTGGTGGTAGATAATGACGAAGAAAAGCCTATGTAAGCTCCTGCCATACTGCTGGAGGGGCATCCTCTCCTCTGGACAACTCCCAAAACTCGTACCAATTAACTGCAACTTCCTAATGTCTATAGGAAACTAGCTCAACTGACTTAGTTGCAGTGGCCTTCATTACCCTCAAAGTCCTCTGCATTCTATCGATAAATACCTGAGGGTCTTCGTTTGGATCTGCCCCAATGAATATCGGAGGGTCCAAATTAATGAAATCACGAACCCTCGCACTGACAAACCTATCTTTATGACCAATACCTACTTCCTAACGTCGAGCCTGTGTAGCTACTAATCGAGTTAATAGCTGAATATTATGTCTTATCTCCTTACCCGATGCATCTGGCTGAGGAGCTAGACGTACAAGGACGGCTGCTGGAGCTAGTGCCCTTCGGAGATTTTTTGGATAGGGCAGGGTATGTGAAGTCGGATATGGAATCTCACTATGAGACTCTCCCTGAGCCCTAATAACTCGTGGTGCTAGACTAGTAGTCTCACTAGCCATGGACTTGCCCTTCTGGGCAGCTGTGTTTTCGTAGGCATCGCTAAAAACATAACATATCGTTAGGACATAAATTCTTATATCGCATGATCTAATATAAGAAATGAGGATAACATCCTATATCTCCTGTAGCCTCCTGTCTATAAGTGTGGTGGACAACACACCCATAAACAAGACTATACTAGACACGGTCTGTCGACAAACCTAGGACAAAACTGCTCTGATACCACTTTTGTCACGACCCAAACCGATGGGCCACCGAGTCCTACCTGTCGAACACCCTTAAGCATGAAACTAAGATATAAACATGAATAACATCAACTGAATTTCAAGAATAACATGCGTGAGGAAAACCTGTCCAAAAGACATATATACATATACGTGTGAAATACGTAGGGTGAGCCGATAGGCTGCTATATACAACTATATATCCAAAACTGGAAGCCAACAAGGCCACATACTACCCAACTGTACATGACTACCTGCATGCCTCTAACAGAATATACAACTATACAAGGACGGGACTGGGCCGCGTCATACCCATATCTGTAAACATACATATCGTACCAAAACCCAAAGTAGCTCTCTCGCTGATCAAGAATCCTAAGAAGGGGGACCGCCTGCTTGTCTACCTGCACCTGCGGGCATGAAACATAGGCCCCAAGAAATAGGGCATCAGTACGAATAATGTACTAAATGTAAGGCATGAAAATTTGTACATAAAAGACATAGATGAAACATGGAATAAAGAATTCCGCCTGTAGGTCTAAATAAATTTATAAAATACTAAATCATCTATAATGTCATGCACGCGTGTATAAATTTCATGTAATGCATAGGTATATGTGTACATAACATCATTAAGCCTCCGAGGGCATCCCATCATATTATGTCGGCTAATGTGGACAAACTTATCAACATGTATCAGCTGATCAGGTGGTGATGTGTATATAACGTCGTAACCTTTTCCCATATCCCATATACATATAAGTACATATATATACGCATATATAACACCATCTGGTCATAGGTCAATGTACTTGTATAAATGAATAAATGCATAAAAATATGTTAATAAGATCAATTCACCTTTCGGATAAACTTTATCAACTATGTATTTTTGTGAGACCCATGAATAGAATATGTAATATAAGATACATGGGAATTCAAGAACATAGGCACCTCTAATACTCCTATGAATAGAGTCATTTATGGAAGTTGTGCATTTTCTCATTTTGTCTGTATCGTATGGATCATGCCAAAAACAAAGAAGGGATAGCCTTAACATACCTGAATCGATTCTCTTGACACTCCTTCTAACACATAAAAATCACGACAAAACACGTGACGGCAAGATTGGAGTAATGAAAAATCTATATGATATTATTGAGAAAGATTGCACCGTACTCCCTTAAATTGCAAAATCTCACGTTGATAAGACGCTAAGAAATTTCATAAGAGATATTCTGAAGTTCCATCGTTACATTAGAGAACATACCATCACCTCTTAATGAGGTAAGAATCTTTTTTTATAATTGTGGGTTTGTGTGTAAGGTTTATTTTCCACAAATCCCCCTAACATGACACCTAGACATAAAGTGCAAGAGTCACCTTTGATATTTGGTCTTAACTCATTTTGATGCCACGATTTGGGGAAGGGGGGTAGGGATTAAAGCCTATCCAAATGTTATAATTAATTATCTAATATTCCCCAAAACATCATTAATTACCCAATTTTCCACATAATTAAGTATTATCTCAAATTACTTAAAATACTATTCACTTTCAACACACTTTATGTACCCTTCTCTTATAGTCATGTGGTACCTTGTATGTCACTACTCCATAAATACAGGGTATTATAGCTCGGACCGTATTTTATTCCAAATTGACAACCTTCCATGAAACTCATTTTCTTTGATTAGTTTACTTGTCAACCTTCACGACACTTTACTTATCGCTTGTTATAAATAGTATAAATTCTTATAAACTCAAGATAATCTCATCCCCGAGTCTACATCGATTAAATTATGACGAAACTTTTACATACGAAGTGCAGGATATAACATTCTCATTCCGCTAGTAGTGAATCATGGATATGCATAAACATAGAAGCAAGGAGATACGAGAGGATAATGGGAGATAAAATTGATGCCAAAACTTTGATGTGGAGGCTGCTATCAAGAGTCATATGTACCNAGCAGACACAAGCAGGAAACGCAAACATGGAATATGATCATCTGGAGTAAGATGCTGGGCAGTTGTATCCAGCAACTGCTCAACTCCTAAATGATCTACTAAGAGGCAAGAATCCAGCAAGCAGATACAGTCACATGACAGTTTCAGTGATATCACAGTTGAGCCAAAACCATTGTGTGGAGGTACGGATGAAACAGTATAAGCAATGCAAATTGATATACTGGATTCTACTTGAAGCAAGGAATATGATCGAGCAGTACAGTAAGAGTGATTATCAAGACAACAAGGTTTAAACATTATCTTAGATAGTTTTTTATACAAATTTTAGACAGTAGTGTCCATAGTTTTAGCATTTCAAGTTGTAATATCAAGTTTGGGATGCTCGAGCCCAAAGTTGATAATAGGATCTATGTAGTAGGCATAAATTATTATTTTGCACAGTGCAAGACGACATGCTATCTTATTTTATTTTTCTATATATAAATAAAAACTAGCCCTAGGCACTGCCTAGTGGATTGCTTAAAAAAAAAACATTCTCATTGTGTCAATAGATTCTTTGGATCCTTACCCTCTGTGTTTATCTTACCTGTATACGGTTAAAATTGGAGAGCCCGATTTTACAGTCATTACGGTGCTTAGAAGGCTCGAGTTTTGGCATCGAGGGATCATATCGAAGGACCTCGACCTCGGGGTAGTAAAAATCAAAGAAAAACGTGGAACGGCGGGAAAACCCCAAAAGGAACATGGTTAAAGCTGACAAAGTACATAAATTAGTACAAGCCCGTACCGTGGCATTAAATGGCTGTACCAGCTATCTCTCTTTGCATTAATTACAGATGTACTATGTTGGGTTCTCCCTCATATATAAAGGGGACCCTTGTCACTTTGTAACACACATGATATTGAATACAAGAACAAGAACATCCTCTGCTCTCTAACCAAAACATTCTCTACAAGTGCTTCATTGATTTATTGCTTCTCATCTATTGCGTTCTTGAGTTATTCTTCATTTATTACTTGTTATTGATCATAGTTATGCATTCTTAAGACCTTCAACACTATTATACAATTATCGATATCCCCTTGTCAAGCTTCTAAAGCTCGACCTCGAGGCCCTTTCTGACCACCCTCGATACGGGTCTCTCCATTGCCCGGTTTGCGTAATCTTGTTTCCTTTTGCTCTTATTTCGATTTCTCACTTCGGACTCAACATCTACTGCCTAAACAATAGGTATTAAAATAGATCACGTATTTTTAGAACCACATAATAAAATATAATTGTAATTACCTTTTTCAAGGTAAACAGTTTGGCGCCAACCGTGGGGCTAAAAATAATAGTTGTTGTTTTAGTGCTGGTTTTCTATAAACACAAGTTATTCTTCATACTTTTTCTTGTCCAAGAATCTTCAATTTCAGGTCAGAAAATGTCTAACTCAGTAAACGCACATGAAAATAACGGTCCTGAGGATCACAGAGAGAATCGCGCAGCTGCTTCAAGTGGCGGTGTGCCGCCGCAAAATCTTGAAGAGGCACCAGTGCAAATTCCTGTCGATGAAGGATGATGCAATGCTCAACATGTCTATGTGAGCTCTAATACAGACGAAAGCGCTTGTGAAGGTGACTAGCGTGAAGCACAGGGAGCCCCTGCTCAAAGGGAAAGAGAAGGTGGCCTTCATGTCATTTTTGAAATGTTGCAGGCACAATAGGTGGCTATTGCTTAGCTACAAAGTCATCTGGAAACCCCAAGAACAACACCACCAGAAACGGCTCCTAGAGTCGAATAGGCACTAGAAAGATCGAGCAATAATGGGTCAGCCGTTGACCCCGCAATTATGAAGATGCTCGAAGACCTCGCAAGGAGGATTTAATCGGGCGAAAAGAAGATAGAAGCTAAAGACAAAAAAATGGAGACCTACAACTCGAGGGTTGTTCAAAAAAGAGGATTCTGAAGGGTGTGGATTCAAAAAAGTTTTTGCAAAAGACATTCTCATCAAGTGCAGCTCCGATTCCTATACCGAAGAAATTAAAAATGCCCGATCTCCCAAGTACAGCGGAATCTCGGACCCCAATGAGCACATTACTGCCTACACTTGTGCTGTGAAAGGGAACGGCCTAAGAGATGAAGAGATTGAATCCGTTCTATTGAAAATGTTTGGAGAAACGCTATCCAAAGGGGACATGATGTGGTATCATAACCTTCCCTCGAACTCAATAGATTCATTAGCCATGATGGAAGACTCTTTTGTGAAAGAACATGCCGGTTCCATCAAGGTCGCTACAAGGAAACCTGATGTTTTAAAAATCAAGAAAAGGGAGAATGAGATGTTAAGGGAGTTCGTGTCCCGCTTTCAATTGGAACGAATGGAATTACCACTGGTCTCCGGCGATTGATCGGTACAAGCCTTCGCTTAGGTCTTGAATGAGCGAAGCTCGATAGCTTCAAAACAGCTGAAGCAGAATTTAATCGAGTACCCCGCCATAGTTTGGGCGGATGTGCACAACAAGTACCAGTCGAAGATCAGGGTCGAGAAAGACTAATTGGAAGCCCCTCAGGCTCGGTGTATCCTATCAGAGTCTTAGCAAAGGAATCGAGGATTCCATAAAGAGAGCCAAGACCAAACAAAGAAAGGTATCAACCATACGTAGAAAATCGGAGAAATATCCCGAGATGTAACGCACCTCGAAATGACCAAAGGATGGACCGAGGACAAAATCCTCGGGGACTCGTGAACAAAGCAGGGTTCCAAAGGCACAGAGGGCCAGTAGAGGCACCTTGGCTATCTGAGTACAACTTCAAAATTGATGTTTCAGACATCGTATCGGCCATAAGTAAGATCAGGGATACCAGGTGGCCGAGACCCGTGCTATTAGATCCTTCACAGAGGCAACCCAACTTGATATGTGAATACCACGATACCCACTATCATAGGACCGAGGATTGCAGCCAGCTTCAAGAAGAGGTAGCCCGACTAATCAGCAAAGGGCACCTTCGAGAATTCCTCAGCGATCGAGCTAAAAACCAATTTCGGGAAAGAGAGGCAAACAAGAAAAATGAAATAGAATAACCACAACACGTCATCCACATGAATATTGGTGGAGTCGACGTCCCTCAGGGACCTATATTTAAGCAAACGAAAGTATCCATCACCAGGGAAAAGCAAACTCGGAGCTACATACCTGAAGACGCCCTTTAATTCAGTGAAGAGGACATCGAGACCTTAGCTCAACCTCAGAATGAAGCACTGGTAATTTCTTTTCTTTTGAATTAATTTCAAATTAAACGTGTGCTCGTGGATCCTGGTAGCTCGGCAAACATAATTTAGTCGAGGGTGGTAGAGAAACTCGACTTGCTCGACCAGATCGTGTCCGCCTCTCGAGTCCTCAACGGATTCAACATGGCAAGCGAGAAAATGAATAGGGTAATCATCCTCCCAGTCAACGTGGCCGACATAATTTAGGATGCCAATTTTCATGTCATCGAAGGTGACATGAGATACAATGCATTTCTTGGAAGGCCATGGATTCACAATATGAGGGCGGTGCCGTCAACCCTTCATCAAATGATGAATTTTCCAACGAATGATGGAGTAAAAACAGTATGCGGAGAGCATCACGCATCAAAAGAAATGTTCGTAGTGCACGATGTGGCACCGTCACCTTCTTCATCGAAGGAGCCAATAAACAAACAAACAGCCAAGTAACAATCACAAACTACATCCTTGTTGGAACGAATAAAGGACCGTGCCATGTCTTCGGAACAGATAACCAAAGCATATCAAGGCTCGAATGCCATCGCAGCTAAGGTACAATCCTCTCCCTTTTTATTTCACACTTTACGCTAACCTATGTACATGTGTTCGATTGAAAGGAGTCAAAGCACCCCCAGCTCAAAGGCCTTAGGTTTTAAAGCATGCATTGCGCTCTTTTTCCCTCTGGTCGGATTTTATCCCAAATGAGTTTTACCAGCGAGGTTTTTAACGAGGCAACATCCATATGCTACCTAAGGAGATCTCACCAAATATTCAAGGCTTCTCTTCGATAAACCTCGAATACTGAGGGGCATCCTCCCAGGAGGTCACTGAAATATGCCAAAGAGGGTCTCGACAGGAGAATGATGTATCGGACCAAACGGTCGAATGAACCGTGTCCGCATAGAATAATCAAACCCTCGATGGTAAAAACATGTATACTTGTTCCAAGTAATAAGAGAAGTATCTTTTATCATCAAAACATTTCACACATCAAAGAAGTTCGCTTTTTTCAAATAGACAGTCCCATGGCCAAAGATTTATCAAGCACTCGGGAACTATACTCGATAGTCACTCCATCGAGTCACCAAAAACTCGAAGCCATAAGACCTCAGGGCCGGCAACTTCAAGCTCATAAGCTCTCCTCGAGGAAATATCAACTCCGGCTTAGGGACTGTCCTTGACAGTCGGCTCATCAAGTTATCTAACTTGAAGCCGTAAGACCTTAGGGCCAACAACTTCGAACTCATAAGCCCTCCAAGAGGCAATATCTATGACATAAGCCCTCCATGAGGCAATATCAACTCTGACTCAAGGACTGACCTCGAAAGTCGACTCATGGCCCTAAGACCATAGGGATGGAAACTTCAAACTCGTAAGCCTCCATGAGGCAACATAAAAAATGTAAGACCTCACGCAAGGCATGTACAAATTTGTAAGACCTTAGAAAGGACAATCCTCATATAAAAGTCAAGGCTATATATCGAACTTGTAAGACCCCAAAAGGCACACCCTCGATATAGACGTCGTGGCTATCTCACTCGGGGACTAAAAGGCTACGGCCAAATACAATGACCACTGTCATAAGGCTCCGGCCAAACTAACGTGACTCGGAGACGTCCGATTGTTGCCATAAAATCACAGGCCTCCAATTACTTCGAAGAACTTCAAAAAGAACCGGTTAAAGGTCGTACCGACCTAAAGCGTAAGAGCCCAAGTCGTCATCTGGTCGTATCGACCTTACGCGTAAGAGCCCAAGTCGCCAACTACAGGTCGTACCGACCCAAAGCACCTGAGGGCTGATTTGAAAACCTGGGGGCCATTGAGCTCGAGCCAAAACCTGACTCGGAGACAAAGCCCAAAATGGTTAACCAAAGCGCCTCAGGGCCAAAAAGAATAAGATCCCAAGTCGCCCACTACATTAAAGGTCGTATCGACCTTACGCGTAAGAGCCTAAGTCTCCAGCTACAGGTCGTACCGACCCAAAGCGCCACAGGACCTATTTAAAAACCTGAGGGCCGTTGAGCTCAAGTTGAAACCCGACTCGGAGACTAAGCCCAAAATGGATAACCAAAGCACCTCAAGGCCAAAAAGCGTAAGAGCCCAAGTCACTCGCTACATTAAAGGTTGTGTCGACCTTACGCGTAAGAGCCCAAGTCACCAGCTACAGGTCGTACCGATCTAAAGCGCCTCAGGACCGATTTGAAAACCCGAGGGCCGTGGTCGAAACCCGACTCGGAGACTAAGCCCGAAACGCTTAACTAAAGCACCTCAGAGCCAGATGCGTAAGAGCCCAAGTCGCCAGCTACACCAAAGGTCGTAACGACCTAACGCGTAAGAGCCCAAGTCGACAGCTTAAAAATCCTAATGGATAATTTATAACTCCAAGGGTTTCATCTCAAAGTCCAATTCATCGGGCTAACTATCGACAAGCAAATCAAACCAAAGAATCTTTCATATATATATATATATATATATATGCGCATTACAAATACATATTTACAACACTCACACAGGAGTCTTATGCAAACAACAAAGCAGAAAATCTAGTCTACTATCGGGACCAGGACCCTCGGACCAGCTCCCACGACGGCCTTCAAATATCAGCATCAACTCAAGAAGAAAGGAAAAACTTGGCATCGATATCGTCCGCGTCGGCCTACTTTATCTCTTCCGAGAGGTCAAAGCCCCTAGCATGTATCTCTTCGAGAATATCCCATTGAGACTTACATCGTGCATACTCATTTCCCCTACTGTCTCTGTTGAAAGCTCCTCTCAGCTTAGCCCGAGCATCAGCAACATCTTTCGAATAAACAACCACTTTCTTATCGGCCTTCACTCGAACTTCTTCAGCTTCAGCCCGGGCATCCACGAGCTCGACCTTCATATTCAAAAGATCAGTCTCGAGCTCGGCAATCCTGCTCGTCTGAATCGAGCTACTTTCTCGAGCATTGTAAAGTTTCACCTCAAGGGTAGAAGCCTTGGCCAAGGCATTCCTTTGGGCCGCAACATGAACACCTATCTATGCCTTCAACGCATGGCATTCGGAATTCACTTGCCCGACCTCGCCCCAAAGGCATTCCAATGTTTCCGTTTTTCTCTGCACCTGAAGCACCAAAACATTAGTTCCTAAAAGCGGGAAAGGGAGCATGCTCTCCTTCAGGATAAGAGTTACCTTGCACTCGAGATTGCCTCATGGTTTCGACTCCGTTGCACCTCCATCCGAAGATGTATTAACTCTTTCATCTTCTTATTGCAAATAAGCTTGAGAGATTTTTCCTTGCCTAGATCTTCCCGCAACTTGGTCTGACAACGGAGCAGCTCGAACTTGAGCTTATCAAAAACCTACGGAAAAGAAGCTTCAGTTCAAAGAATAAAAATTCATAGCTAAAAGCTAGAGGTCTCAGCCCCCGGCACCGAGCATCCCTCGAAGGTAGGCAGAAGCAGATGATGGACCCTTGTTCTTTCCCTCTCGAGGAACTTCTCCCTCAAAGCTAGAGGTCTCAGGCCTAGCAAAATCGGCTACCTCGGGAGGCCCCCTGGCTCGAGACGTAGATGAAGAAACACCCCCCGAGGAGAGATGGCGTCCACGGAATAACCAACATATATGAAGTCTTCTTCAGCGGCGACATCTCCTCTTTGTGTCTGGGCAGGCCCCGCCTCAGTGGGAATGTCCCCATCCATCGATGACCTTTTTCGTTGGTTATCTTCCCTCGGCCCTGAAGCCGACGGTCCTTCTCTCTCCTCAAAGGGGCACAGTCTCACCTTCGAGAATCCACCAACACCTGT
The DNA here is from genome assembly GCA_005239505.1 of Nicotiana paniculata. NCBI lineage: Eukaryota > Viridiplantae > Streptophyta > Magnoliopsida > Solanales > Solanaceae > Nicotiana > Nicotiana paniculata. The sequence goes on from ML306729.1 coordinate 112,157, forward strand.
GGTAGGGGAGTTAGTACACATAAAAGAAAAAATTCTCAGAGGGGTAATCACATGGCTCATACCGTGGTGTTTTGCTTCCCATCTACCCTTCGACAGACCTCACCACTTGCGTTCATCGTAGGTCGACAAAGCTACCAACTTCCGAGTCGAGTCTGCAAGATTGGGGATCTCTTCCGGCATCCACGGAATCGCTGAGAAAAAAAAAAGAAACATTCTTATACATCAACCAAAGCAAAGAGCACTAAGCTACGGCGTAGCTTACGTTTAAAGTTCCACTTCTCGGGAAGCAGCAGGAACTCTACAGGAATAATATCGGTGGTCCTCAATTGGACAAACCGACACATCCATCCTTGGTTTCGGTCCTCATCGTCAATGGCAATAAAGGGCCTCGTGGATCGGCATCGTAACACAATCAGGCCCCGACAATGCTGAGGTCGATATAGTCTAATATGGTAGCTAAGGGTAAACTCGAGCCCAACCTTTTAGGTAAAATACCTCATCATCAGCACTATCCGCCAAAAAGGAGGGGTGAATCTGAGCCAGGGTGACTCGGTACCTCTTGCAGAACTCGAGCACCAGGCGCTCGAGGGGGCCCAATGTGAATGGGTACGTATATACGTTCAGGAATCCCGCCACATGGTTCAAGATATTCTCTTCTCGAGAATGTATCTGCAGCATCACATTTTCTCCCCAGCCGCAATCTGTCCTTACAGCCTCGAGATGGTTTTATTCTATCGATCGGATGAACCTCGATGCATGCTCTCGATGGCCCGGGGCGTCGAGGTCAACTCACCATACGACGGCGGTGTACCACCGGCCAGACAAGATGCAGAAGAAAGGTTCTCCTCTTCTTGATGAATGGATTCGGGCACGGCAACCATAACTACTCAAGCAGAGATAAATAGGAAGGAATGAAAGCAATTTCCACAAAAATGAGAGAGGGAAGAGAAAGTTGAAAGCAAAAATAAGTTTTGCAAAGATGCAAGACTTATAATGAAGAAGAAGCAAGAATATATATAGAGCAAGAGGTGGCTAACCAACTACTTTGAAAGCCATTAAATTTCTGACAAAGTCGTCATAACGTTTGGGCCACCTCGGTCACCTCACGGTCACGTCAAGTAAATGACACCATCATACAACATTCGAGGGATTGAAGCTCACATGCCGACCTAGCCTCGAGAAGGTATCCGATCTCGAAGGGATCTACAATTGTAAGTATGAGTTTCGAGGAGCTAAGAATCGAAGCATGAAAGTCAATTTTTGCATAAGCATTGCGGGACAAAGCTTGTGTGATATGTAATAAAAGATATTCTATTTAAAAAAATATATTTACAAAGGTGTTTTTTACAAAAATTCCCCCGAAGGGTCACATATACAGAAAATAGAAAAAGCAAAAAAGGAGGAAAATCTACTCTTCACCTTCGCTGCTGTCCGAGCCTCTTTCAGAGCTCTCATCCGACGTAGTCGACATTACCAATTCCTCCTCCAGGGCCCTGGCCTCTTCAATCTCGGCAAAGTGATCGACACCCTTGGCGCTCACTTCCTCGAGGGCTTGCCTCCTGGCTTGTGTACGATCATGAGCAACTTCGCGAGCCAATTTTAGATCGGCCTTCTCGGATATCTCCCTGGACCAATTATTCGCAGCAGTAACATCCCTCTTGTATGAGGAGATGAACTCATCAGCCTCGGAGCTGTGGCATCATTCGAAGCCGTGGCATCATTTAGCCGAGCCAGCTCGAGGATTTCGATGTCCCTAGTAGCAACATTCGCTCGGAGCTGCTCTACCAGGGCATCCTTCTGCCTAATCTGGAAAGCAGAAAAAACAAGTCAGCGCCAATAATTTCAATTAAAAATAAAGTTGTGAGCACCAGAATACCTGCTCGAGAAAGTCGGCCTTTTCTCGAAGCGCTCTCTCAGAGGCTGCCCGGAGGTTGATCAATTCCTCCTCTTTCTGGGCACACAGAGCCTCTAGCTCGACAGACTCCGACATGAGCTTCTCAAGCTCCCCTCCACGATGAGCCAACTCATCTTGCATCTTGGAGAAGGCTTGGTCAAACAACTTCTTGACCTGCAGCACAGAGGAAGAACATTAGAAAGCAAGAACAGAAAGTAGAAGAACAACAAATTATTTCGAGAATATCACCTGCTTTTGGAGCCTCTCGGCCTCCCGACTGCAACGGAAGCATCAACATCAGTCTCCTCCTCCACCCCTTCAAAATAGTCTCCGAAAGCTGATCCTCTCCACGAGAGGTCTCCAAACCAGGAGCATTCCTGACTTGGGTATCTCGTATCTCCCCTAGAGAAAATGACGAGCCCGAATGAAGCCCACCAGCAAAACGGCCTCCATCGAGACTTATTTCCGACCCCAGAAAACTCCAGTAGCAAGACCTCCAACCTCATCAACTCGAACTGTGCCATGTCTGACGAGCGTCTCAAGGACTGCATCCAAACGCTCCTCAACACAGGGCTGGCCCGCATCGGCTACCTCCAACTCAGCAGACGACTGTCGAATGGCTCTCGAAGCACCAACGCTTCGCTTTTCCCTTTATACCAAAGGACATATGTCGTCACTCTCTTCCTCGGCCCGCAGGCTCTCAGCGGCTGTTGAGGATAAGACCGTGGCATCGGTCATGGGCTTCCTAGTCTTTGCCCTTTTTGATTTAGGAGACTCCGCCAAAGCCTCCTTCTTACTTTTCTTGTCCTTGGCGGTCTTCAAGGCCTCTTCCTTGCCAGATAGAGGCGGTCTCAACAACACACCTTCACCAAGGCCTGCACAAGCATGTTATATCAAAAACACTACCGTCTAGAGCACTTACAAAGAGTGAGAAAACGCTAACAACAACAGCATACCATGGTTCTTAGTCTGCCACCGTGTTTTAGTCAGCTCACGCCATACGCGTCTGTTGTATGGGAAAGTAGAGTCTAAACATTTGATTCACCTCGGAAGGTCCTGAACCGCGCTGGGAAACCAAACAGTGGCTTCACAATTAGAAGAAAATCAGTTGAAAGAGAAAGAGACGACAAATCATTCTCAATTCAGGGGTACTTACGTTTCATATTCAATTCCTCCGGGAATGACATTCTGTCAGCGGGGATGATGTCCGAAGTTGTGATTCTAAAAAATTGGCTCATCCATCCTCTATCTCTATCCTCATCGATGCAGGCAAGGAATGCTTGGCGGATCGACGGTGCAGTTTAATTAGGCCCCTAAAGAAGAGTCGAGGGCTGTACAATCTGATTAAATGGTCGAGGGTGAAAGTCATTCCCTCGACCATGTTGGTTATATGTCGAAACATATATACAATCCTCCAAAAAGAAGTATAGATCTGACAGAGTGTCATTCGGTATTGATGGTAAAAATCAAGAATCACCGGGTCAATCGGTGGAGAAGAAGAATCTACGGGGCCTAAGGTAAATGGATATGTATATACACTGAGAAAGCCAACCCAATGCGTGACTATGCTTTCATCAGCTGTAGGGATTTCTACTCGGGCAACATCCCCCTAGAGGCAGTCCAACTTTACCCTCTCAATATCGGTTAATACACTTATATATCTCCGGTGTAGAAAGGGGTTTTTCAATTGTGAAGTCGGAGATGGTGTCGAAAGGGCCAGGGATGCATTGCTCGATGGTAGGAGAAGTTTTTGACTTGCCCTTATACGGTCATGATGAAGAATCAGCCCCATCCTTTTGTCGTACCGTTTTGGAATTTTCGGCCATGATTATAATCGAGTTCAGAAGAAGGAAGACGAAGAAGAAAACGCAGACAGAAGGTGAGAATGGAAAGCACTTGGTAAAAGTTTGAAGGTTTGAAGAGGATGTAAAATTGTGAAAAGGCAAGTGATTGAAGTATTTATAGAGGGCCCTTTGATCATGCATTGAAGAGGAAAGGTCGAACCAATAACGGTTCATGGGCTTCTCAAAAATTATGCTGACGACGACTTTTGCGCAGCTTTTTATGTCACGTCATTTAATGCTTTGAAGGCACTAATGTCATAATAGGGATTTCGAAGAGGCAAGAAGTCAAGAACGTTTCTTATCCCTTCATTCTAAGAAATGCGGGGACTATCTGTATACGGTTAAAATCGGAGAGCCTGATTTTACGGTCATTACAGCGCTTAGAAGGCTCGAAGGCTCGAGTTTTGGCATCGAGGGGTCATATCAAAGGTTCTCAACCTCGGGGCAGTACAAATCGAAGAAAAACGTGGAAAGGTGGGAAACCCCCTAATGACACGTGGTTAAAGCTGACAAAGTACATAAATTAGTACAAGCCCGTACCGTGGCATTAAATGGTTGTACCAGCCATCTCTCTTTGCATTAATTAACATGTACTATGTTGGGGTTCCCCCTCATATATAAAGGGGACCCTTGTCACTTTATAACACACATGATATTGAATACAAGAACAAGAAAATCCTTTACTCTCTAACCAAAACATTCTCTACAATTGCTTCATTGAGTTATTGCTTCTCATTTATTGTATTCTTGAGTTATTCTTCATTTATTGCTTGTTATTGATCATTTTTAGGCCATTCTGAAGGCCTTCAATACTATTATACCATTATCGATATCCCCCTGTGAAGCTTCTAAAGCTCGACCTCGAGGCCCTTTATGACCACCCTCGAGATCGGTCTCTCCCTTGCTCGGTTTGCGTAATCTCGTTTCCTTTTGCTCTTATTTCATTTTATCACTTCACACTCAACATCTATTGCCTAAACAATTGGTATCAAATAGATCACGTATTTTTAGAACCACATAATCAAATATAATTGTAATTACAGTTTTCAAGGTAAACATTACCTATTTGTAATCCACATAGTTTTAAGTTCGGTCGGGACCCACTGTTGTGGACCTCGAGGAGTGCCTAACGCCTTCTCTTTGAGGTTATTTGATCCCTTACCCGATCTTTGGTGGTGTTGACTAGTCAAACAGAGTTATATGCATAATAGGTGCATTAATAATTATTAGGTGGAGACTCTTCTTTCCATAACATTCCATCTCCTACCTATCTAAAAGAGTTGTAACATGTTAATGCCCGATTTCACAAGAAAAGGGGCGCGGCACCTAAATGGCAAGGACGGTATTAAAACCATTCGTATGAGCTATCCGGTTATGAGATATATAAGTGCATCAGTCAATATTCTAGGACGAATGTTCCAAAGGAGGGAATGGTATTACATTCCGCAGTATTATGTCGAAGTTACACCCCCGTAGTATTGTACGTTGGATTTGTTGTAAGATAATTGACATCAGTTCAAGGACAAGATTATTTTGAATTGATACGTATTTATGCTATTTATAACATATTGTCACACCTCCTTTATTATACGCCCCAAAGGGGGTACGGGAGTTTTTCCACTTAAAGTGACATTATTCGAAATGGGAATATTTTATTTTTATTAGAGTCGCCACTTGGAATAGTTTATTTGGTGTCCCAAGTCACCGGTTTAAATCCCAAATTGAGGAATTTTGACTCTGTTTAAATTGTCTGCGATCCAGAAATCCGGGTAAGGAATTCTGTTAACCCGGGAGAAGGTGTTAGGCA